>QOCX01004844.1:0-13901 GCA_005959815.1 Sarcophaga bullata | reverse complement strand
AAATTAATAAATAAATAATAATCGTATGTAAAAATTTTATTGTTGTAAAAAGTGAAAAGAAATTAAAAAAAAAATTGAAGAAATGTTGAAAAATTGCGAAGAAATGTTGAAAATGTGACCAACTATTTTATAATTCAAGTAATTACAGTAAAAACAGTCCATAAACTTGAAGAATTAGAAAATAAATGTTAAGAAAATAAAATTTTAAATTATGAGATCAGAGAAATGAATACAGTACCGAGCAATAATTTATGAATTCTATTTTTTTTTAATAACAAATTTCAATATAAAAATGTATTCTGATCTATTTACGCAATTTAAAAAAAATTAAAAGTGTAGAACGTTCTGTAATTCCATTATTTCTAAAAAATATTTTCTCTCCTTCAAAATAATTCACTTAAGATATGATAAATAAGATTTTAGAAACGTATTTGTTACATTTTTTGTATAACATTATGTTCCAAAGTTTATCTCCTTAATCACCGTAAAATAATTATGTAGTAAAGGTAGCTTGGCTTGAAGTTTTTGAACAAAAAAGAAATTGTGAAAAGGCAAAGACATGATTGTGATATTGTTTTGAATCGAAAAAAACAAACTTGTTTGGTCTATTTTTCCCAATCACATTTCCCACAAGAGGTATTTACCATTTTTATTAAAAAGATACTCTTTGGAAAGAACAATCTATCTCTACCCAGATAAAATAAAACGAAATAGTGTCCAATAGTGTTCAATGCCGACTTCACAAAAGAAAATATCCAAGATACCCTCAGTTTAAGATCAGGAATGTGAATTATATCAGCCAATATATTGTTCCTTATTGTCAACATTAGAACTCTATATGCCAATTGAGTTATAAGGAACCTATTTACTGATCTAAGCCTTACGTACTTATTTAGTCATTTCAACAGTTTGGTTAGGATTACAACCTATCTTGTTGCACCAGGCATGTTGTGTCTGATAATTTTTACGCATAAGTGGCGGTATCCACAGTATAAAGTTTGCTTCAAAGGATAGATTTTTCCAAACATCTACTGAGGAAGTGGGCGAAGAAATATTATTTTATATTTCGTTTTCTTGGATATGTCTGACCTGGGGATAGAATCGAGGCTTCACGTCCAATGAACCAAGACACTACCTACTAGACTATGGCGAGGCCGTCTTGCTTTGGTAGAACATATACATATATATGTACATATAAATACGATTTTGGGGAAGAAGATCAGTGGAAAAGAATTCTTTCCATCGAAATCTGACAATACTGCACATGCATCTGAAAACCCAGTTTAAATGCTCTTTGCCCAGTAGAGGCAGTGCCGAAGTAATATTTTTTTCATATTTCTTTTGTGAAAATCTTGTCCTAATTTTTTCTTAATTAGAATGAGGATTTCTATGATAATAATAATCATCATAAAGGAATTCCATTATTAACAATATTAGAATGCGATAAAGTGAAGTGAAATAAGTGATGCATATTTGAGCTAAATGGTACATAATGTTATAGAAGATTTAAAATAATTGTTAAGAATAAAGAGTTCAGGTCATTTAGGTTAGAATATCTTTTTTGTTTTAAATATTCTCATTATTTGTTAATTTTACTTTTATTAATTATTCAATTAGTATAAGTATTAATAATTTTTATTTCTTTAATTGAAAATTTCATTTTATTGCGTTTCTTTTTTATGTTAACTCACGAAAAACGTAAAATCCCCATTAATTATAAAATAGTTGGTCAAATATTTCTTTAAAACGTTAAATAAATGATCTGCAAATACATAAATATGCCCAGTATAACCAAATATTATTCAAATGGATTGTTAAACAATAGATTTCTACTGTTTATTGTGTATTTTGCAATTATATACCATGAAAAAAAACAGTAAAGAAATAAAAAAACAAATAATCAACGAAATTTTGTCACATTTTAGAAGAAATTAAAAAAAAAGAGTAAATTTTAAATAAAAAGTGAAATAAAAAAGAAATTGTGTTAAAATTTTTAAATTATAAAAATATTAATAAATATTAAAAACAGACCAGACCGTCAGACACAGGCAAAATGTTAAAAATTCTTTACTTGAAGATATCGTTATTAAATTTTGCAAATTTAATTGTGTGCGGTAAGTACAATTAATTCATAAAAACATTATTTTCATTTTATTTATTAAAAATAAATTTTTTTTTATTTTTGTAAAATTTATGTACCGGTGGTCGTCTGTCTGTCTCTATATAGACATGTATAGACTTACATATGTACATATGTATGTATGCTTAAGTTACATTTATTAAACTTGTCATATTTGTTTAACACCATAACTCTGTTTTAATTATTTTTTTTTGTGTTTTGGTTGACGATAAATATAAAAATCCTAAAACGACAATTGTTTTAATACAAATTCACATGCGCAACAGTGTTGTTGATTTGTAATACGTGTATTATAAATGTAATTAAAAAGCTGCAGTCAGACTAAATAAAAGTAAATATTAAGATGTTAATTTTAAAGTGAGTAAAGTAATTAACCGGTTATCTTTGATAGATCATCTGATACCACTTGGATGGGTCGGTACTCTTAAATATGATGAAATTTTTATAATTTTTTTAATTTTATTTACAGTAATTCACCGTCTTAGAAAAATATTTCAAATTTTAAGCAGCTTTTTTTTGTAGAGAATTTTATCCCATTCTTAGAAGAAAACATGGTTGTTGTCTATTCAGAATGGTAGTTATGGGAAAATTAGATGAATTTTAGTTCGAAAAAGAGTATTTAGTATTCCAAAGAAGGATTTATGATGTGAAGGACTATAGTTTAACGGTAAGAATCTTGAGGTACATTCCACGGTTCCATAATGCTGCTTAAAGGTTCTGATATTAAACATTCGTATATGCTGTCTGACCACTTTATTGTTTTCATATTAATTTTCTCGGACAGTCAGGCTGCAAATAATTATCACACGAATGTCACTTCATCGTTCGATTTCGTTAATGAGCGCGGGGATAGAGGGATATCGTCAAAAATTGTACTGTTGATGAATGGGCCAGACGAGCTACAGAGACTATGGTATAGGGCATAGGTGTTTCGGTTGTCGCATTTAAACTTGGTCTTCTCCAGTGCCGTACACCAGCTATGTCAGATTTTTATTTGTCTTACTTCCCTTAAATCGGTGAAAGGTTATCGCCCTTTTTTACCGAGTATATGTTCTGCCGAATCCGAAGAGTCGCCGCTAGTCTAGTAGTAGTGCCCTACAAAACAAAATATTGAAAAATATTACTTTAGGGCACTAACTCTGAAGTACGATTTGTGGCAAAAACTCTGAGAATAAATAAAAATTGGACCAAAAAAACATGTCTTAAAAATCTGTCGTTCGAAATCGACTTTAAACTCTTATGTCCATTCAACTCATATATAAAATGTAATTACTTAATGTTGTTATTGTTAATACGCCAGATGGATATCTATATCATGAGTTTTTACGTATTTTTTTCTTTTATTTTGGAAATAAATTTCAAACTATTTCTGTAAACTTTCTAATGAGAAACGAAATGCCATTTTTTTAATTAAATTCAAGCATTCACAAACAATAATGCATTGTCATCAAAATTACCTTAGAAAATTAAATGTGAAATTAATTTTATTATTGAAACAAATTCGCTTATTTGGTTGGTGGCCTAATTGTCTGACAGTTAAAAGAAAAACTTTCCTACAATAAAATTTAAATTTGCCTTGAACTTTTATCTACAATAACCTAATGCGTCACAAGTAATTTCTACAATCTTATGTTCTTATATGATACCTTTATGACGAAATTGTTTTATAATTAGGGAAAATTACTTAATTAAGCCTATATTTACTTAAATAAGCCTATTAAAAAATGCATTGATTAAGAAAGATAACGACAGCAAATATTGTTTTGTTTTTAACAATGCTATGTGACGACAATTCTATTCACTTTTGTTTAAAAAAAATAATAAAAAAAACTCTCTCATTGGCATTCCTAAATTACAAAATACTTACACTGAGTTAAAAAAGTCAACGAAAAATATAATTTTTTACCCTTCTCCATTTCCCTGTAGGCTTTAAAAAATAAATTCTCTATACACCTCCATCATCAAAATTTAAAATTTTTTTCTGCTCATATTTTTGATGCGAACTAATAAATTTATCAGTTAGTAACGCAGCTTTTTCATATGTATGTCATACGTAGATTTTGAAACCTTATAACGAACTACTCTTCTTATTTTTCAGCCTCTTCTATATCGGAATTTACCTATTACGGCAATATGGGCCCCGATCACTGGAGCGAACATTATAATCAGTGTTCGGGTAAACATCAAAGTCCCATCAATATAAACGATGTCGATGTTGTGAATCGTACCTTTACGAAAATGTTATTTAACGAGTTTCATAAGCCTTCGATAAGCACATCCGTCTTTAATAATGGCCATACGGTATTGGTAAAAATGACTTTTGATAAGGATGCGCCCAGTATAGCGGAAGGACCGCTTGAGGGCAAAGGCGTATATCAATTTCAGCAGCTACATTTTCATTGGGGTGAAGACAATACGGTGGGCAGTGAGGATCGTATTAACGATATTGCATATCCTATGGAGTTGCATATCGTTTTTCGCAATAGTAAATACGAAAGTATTGATGCAGCATCACGCGCTGATGATGGTATTGCGGTGTTGGCAGCATTTTTTGAGGTAAGAAAGCCTATATTTTTGTATTGTATTTGAATATATTCGGGTTTGTTATTGTAGCTGCTAAAGAGCTTAAACTATTTATGTTGCTATGCTTGAAAGTTAATATTATTGACACGGTTTGTGGTTATAGTTGAGAGTATTTGTTCAGCTCTTGGAAAGCTATATTTCATACTTAGAGTCGTTTCAGACGCCTGCTAATACTTAATTTAATATATTGTCGTCTAGAAAATGTTTATGGATACTCGCTTGTCATTGATAGCCATGCAATTGTGCCAAAATATTTCTTTCAACATTGCCTTCATAAAAGTTATTTCTAGTTACCTTTACTCATATTATAGTATATAACGGGCCATATTATCAGTAAATACGTGTTTACCTACACCTAATATACTCAGAACTCAGGTTCAGGTTTTCTGGTAATGGTGGTTAACATCTTCTATTTTTTTTTTTCTTTTGATACCTTCTTGTTTGGATTCCATATTCCTTTTAGAGGGGTACAGAGGTCATTAGTGCCCCTGTAGTTTCTCATTTGGATTCCAGATTTCGTTTAGAGGGATACAGAGGTCATTATTGCCGCTATAGTTTATCATTTGGTTTCCAGATTTCTTTTAAAAGGATGCAGATGTCATTAATGCCTCTGTAGTTTATAGGGTTGGTGTGCTAGAATTACATTCTTCAACTATTTCATTACAATGAAACATTAGGTATACCAGTGAAAGAGTCAATGACCGATGAGACTTCCACAGCGCTATTGCTGATAACAGAGCCTTCAGTCCGATTTTTCTAAAAGGTCATACACAAATCTCTTGGGAATTTATTACAAATTGTACAGATTTTTGGGCATTTACTTGTAATTAATTTTTCTACATTTAATTTCTTTGCATACCCTCGGTATTTCTTATTTTTTTGTTTACAAATTTTGACTAATTTTTTCGTATTTTATAAAGTCCATGTTCTCGTACAATACACAATGAATTATTATTGGTAAATCAATATTGTTTTTATGGCCTTAAGTGTTTTCCTAACATGTTTTAATACTCGTACAATACCAATAAAATTAATGACTACAATTAACAGCATTTGAAATTAATTTACAATGCAATACAATACAATACAATACAATATAAAATAAAACAGAATTAATTAATAAATTAAAATTAAAAAATTTTACCATTTTAGGTAATCAATTCCACCAGCAATGAATATGACCTGTTGACCAGTCATTTGGAGCACATACATGCCTCATCACAATGTGACACTACCACAGTCTCTGAATTTATTCAGTTTGTTAGGCATTGATTTAATCAATACTAACATTATGTGGGTTCATTTGACCACGCACCCTGGTAGTGAAGATGTCATATGGATTGATTTCATTAATCCCATAGGAATTTCAGAGGAAATGGTAAAAGATTATTAATATTTTATAATTATTTACTTCAAGTCATGATATTATTATTGCAGATTGAACGTTTTCGTTATTTAAAAACCTTTGATGGCACCTCTTTAACACACAATTTCCGTCCGGTACAACCTTTAAATAATCGCAAGGTTTATAGATCTGTGCGAGAAGACATCGATCTTGAACCCGATAATCCATCTGTAATAGATCACATACCTTTAGTCAATGGTTTGATGAATGAAAACTCATCATCTAACCTAAGCCGTAATTGTTACTCAAGTTTAATCGTAATCTTTAGTATTTTTGCAGGGATTCAGTATATATTTTAGTCAATTTGTTTTTCTAAATTTAAAATAGTTAAAATTGTATTTAAATATACTGTATTACAGGTATTTAAAGGACTTAATTCTTATTAAATTATTTTTAAGATAAGTTATTTTTTCAAATTATTACTAAGTAAATAAGAAAAAATTAAATAATTAATTAATTAAGTTTAAAAAAGTCATATTATAACATTAAGAATTGTTTTAAATTTTTTTCTTATTTAGTTGAAAGTTTTAAATAATTTTAAATTTTTAATTTATTTTGTTAAAAATATTTAGTTTTTTAAAGAATTTCTGAACAAATTCCTTAATTTTCCCTAAAGTGTAGCATTTGCGTCCGCTTAGTAAATTTATAATCCCGACTAAACAGTTGTAATGACTAATTAAGTAAGTTCATGTTCATTAAGAAATATAGTTGAAGTAGTCTAGTGTTGGCTTATTAGACATGAGGCTACGGTCTAAATTCCAGTTCAGACATCTCAAAAAAAAAACGAAATATAAAAAGATTTTTCTTGGGCAACTGACTCTCAGCAGATTTGTGGCAAAAAACTCAGAGAAAGAAAAATTGGCATAAAAAGTTTCTCAAAAAAAGTCATTCGGAAACGACTTTTAACTGTAATCCTCACTGAAGGGCCGCATCTTTGCTAGCTAACTAGTCAGTCCGTTCATTGTCAGCATGCGACTAATGCCCAGTAGTGTAGCTACCGGATGACCACTTGCAATGTAATAGTATACTAGTTCAAAAATGTCATTATTAAACTTCAGAGCCAAGTAAGCTCAAGGAGCATCAAATAAAGGTTTTTTCGGACTCAGATGTTGCCATTTTCCAACTCGAATTCTTTCTAGAATGCCACAGAAGACAACTTAGAACTCCAACTCGGAACTAATTGAGCACTCATGTGAATTTATTCTTAAAAGTTCACAAGTGCTTTAATTTTATATTTTAATCATGTTTTTCTCATATTTTTCCAATAGATAGCTGCAAATTAAATCAATCACTTAGCCTGTAGCTTTTAAAACAATTTGTTTTTCGAAATGATTTTATCGAAATAAACATGTGCTGTAAAATGTTTATTATTTTAAATATTTATGAATTTTATTATTAAACATTGTAATTTATTTATACATAACGAATATCTTTATCTAAGTTTAATATCGTCATTTAAATTTAATACTCTTTTATATACTCAAGGAAATTATAAAAAAAAATTCTGATTTTTTTTTTAAATCAGAGTCCATTATTTGTTAAAATAAAATTCAATAAAACAAAATATAAAATAGTTTTAAATATTGAAAGTCCATGAGTAAATTGAATTAAAATTGAATAAAAAAATCAATTACAAAAATATTTTTTTTTTTTTCACAAAAATCTTAATTTTAAATTTGAATGTAAAATTTAATTTAATTTAATTATTTAATAATATTTACAACAGACAGAAAAATGTCCAACATATGATGCTATTGTAAAACACATAACCAACAATGAAAGTTTTGAGGCTGAACAATTGAACAAAAAAGCTCTAGAGTAACCTCTTTAGTAATTTTAAATTTTAATATTAAATTTAATTTATTTATTATGTAGGTACAACAGACAGAAAAATGTCCAACATATGATGCCATTGTAAAACACATAACCAACAATGAAAGTTTTGAGGCTGCTGAACAATAAAGCTCCAGAGTAAGTTCTTTAGTAATTTTAAATTTTAATATTAAATTTAATTTATTTATTATATTTTCGTAGATACAACGAACAAATAAAGTCCAACATATGATGCCATTGCTAAACATATCCTCAAAAATGAAATTTTCGAGGTTGCTCAACAATAAAGCTCCAGAGTTATCTACTTAGCCAAATCTGTTGTGCTATTGCACATGCAAGTTGCATAGATTATCATCTGGCCTGTAATGTCATTCAATCTCCATTATAAATAAGGTAAGTAAAGCAACATAGTCTAGTAATAAGTAGTGTGTTGGCTTATTATGATATGAGGCCTCAGTTAAAAACCCAGGTCAGACAGTTCCAACAAAAACTAAGTACGAAAATATATTTCTTCGGCAACTGTCTCTCAGCAGATTTCTAAGAGCAGATAAAATTTCTATAAAAAGTTTCTTAAAAAATTTACCGTTCGGAGTCGACTTTAAACAGTAGGTGTCGTTACTCATGTATAAAATTAATAAACGCAACATAAGTGGTGTGAAAAGCTGGGATGTAATCCTAACTGAAGGGTTGTAATGAGCAATTATGTATGTATGTAAGTAATTCGACGATTATATGAACAAAGTCCCAATTGGGTAATTGGGTGCTGAACTTAGCTAGTCCATCACACACCAGTCTTTAATGCAATAGCTAATACAGAATATTTCAAAATCTAAATAAAATAAAGATTCGAGATTATACGAAAAGCTTTCGTTTCAGTTAGAGTCAATTTGAATGTTGCCTGCCCAGGAATCCATATTTGGGCAATTGTTGAATGTCGTACTATCTCCTACAGAATATTTCAAAATCAAAACTAGATAAAGATAGCCATACTCAACTCCAAGCTTAGATTCAAATTCATCGCTTGGAAGTTCAAACTCTGTCTTTTGAATTTAATTGAAAAACCTTAATGTTTTTAATTCGAAAACCTTAATGAGAACGTTTTCGTTTCCTTTCGGATTCATATTTATTGTCCAGTTCTTTAACCATTGCGCCAGGCCACATGTGCTGCATCTAAATCCGAAACAAAAGCTTCAACGATATCCAGAAAAGTGTACAAACCTTAAAAGATGAGGACAAATAACGAAAAGTCGATAAAAAAAAATACACAAGGACTAATTAAGACATATTTTAAATTACGACTTCAATTTGACAAAGAGCTGAAAGGCGCCTACAAATAGAAGCTGGCTTAGGTTTTGGCTGTAAATATGGGTAAAGAAATTATTGAAAACCTTAATAAAAAGAACATTCGCAAATAATTCAACAATAAAATCGAAAAACCATACATTACGACCGAATGGTTTGATTTCTTTTTTAATTTCTAGCCACCAGTCAACAATGCTCATAAAATATTGCGTTGCAATAATAAAAAAAAGTTTTTTTTTTAATAATTTCAATCCTATTAACATACTATGATATTAATATTATTAATATTGTATGTATTTCCCAACTCTATCATTTATAAATATTTTGTTATTAATTTATTGTGACCTTTAACATGATAATTTTATAATTTTTAATTGTAAAAGCGCCCATATCTTATCATTACCCTCGGCGCTGAAGTACGATTGAAAATAAATGCAATATTCCCATTAATTATAAAATTAATTAGTTGATCGCTTTCTATTTTTTTATCTATTTTATAGGCTTTAATTTATACAAAGTTTTCTACGAAAGTCTAGTGTATCATTCGTTATTTCCATGTACATTGGCAAACAATACATTTTCTATTGTTTGTTTGTTTTTTTGGGGTTATTAAGCAATATAAACCAAAAAAAAATAAAAATTTTCATTTTTATTTTCAAAAATAATAAAAAAAAAAACTAACAAATTAATAACAAAATAATAAAAAATATTACGAAATTTAAAACAACAAAAATATTAACACAAATTAATAAAAAAGGAAAAATATACATATAAACACCCACCCATAAGCATAATGTTAAATATTCTGTATTTGATAAAATCGCTTTTATTTTTAACCAATTTAATCGTTTGCGGTAAGTTTAATTCAATCATACATACATATATACATACATTCATTCAGTTTTTTACCCAAAAAAAAACTAAAAACATTTTTGGAATTTAAACATATTGTTTGTTATCAAATTTAAATAAAAGGAAATACTTTCAAATTTATTTGTATATTTAACATTTTTATTAACGTGAGTACATATTTGTTTAAACACCACAAACTTAATTTTTTTGACACGTGAATTTTATTTTATACATACGGTATACATAATTGGTTATTACAACCTTTTAGTTAGGATTACGACCTAATTTCTCACATCACTTTACGTTGGGTGTGTTAATTTCGAACAAGAGTGGCAGAAGCTACAGTTTAAAGTCGACTCCGAAAGCCAGATTTTTTGGAGAAAATTTTTCTGTGGCATTTTTTTTTTTACTCTCAGTGTTTTTACCAGAAATCTGTTGAGAGGAAGTCGCCTAACGAAATTTTTTTTCCATATTTCATTTTCAAAAAAGATTTGTGACATGTGGCAATGCCAGAAACGTTCAGTAGGGTTCACATTTCGCCGTATATATACTAACAAACGCACTACGCTAGCGTATTATTAAATTTTGTAAAACAAAAATTTTTAAAAATATTTTCCGACAGCCGATTTAGCAACAGCAGCCACCGCTAACATTGCCGACAACGGCGTCAATCGATGTTCGGGTAAACATGAAAATCCCATGAATTTAGACGTTGTTGAAGTAATTAATTCTACCTTACCGGAGCTAAAAGTTGAGGGATTCAGAGAATTCCCATTGACAACTACGATATTTAATAATGGCCACACGGTAGTAGTACAAATGACATTTGAAAATGATGTGCCCACTATAACCGCAGGGCCACTCGAGAGTGCAGCGACATATCAATTGCAGGAATTACAATTCTACTGGCATAAAGATAGTGCAGTTGACATGGAGTTACATGTAATTTTTTTCAATACAAATTATAGCAGTGTTTGAGGAAGCAAGTCGAGAGCAATTTGGTATCTGCCCGCAATAGCAGCTAATTTAATGGTAAGGCAAATACAAAAGCAATTTTAATTACAAAAAAAAAATTATTTTCAAGTCTCTAATGAAAGTGTACATTTTAGGTAAGCAGTAGCTTCTATTGGGACCTATGAACATTTGTCCAAAGGTTTTATAAACATACGTGAACCTTTTACGAAATACAGTCTACCCCCCAATCACATCCACGTTGGCTGGTTATTTAAAAACTGATTTAAAGGCATATTATTCCTATGTTGGGTCTCTAATGGCACCAAACTGTAGTGAAGATGTTATTAATGGATTGATTTAATCGGTCATATTGAAATCTCAATGGAAACGTAAGTTTGAAAAACAAAACATTTTTTACACAAAATAATCAGGGCTGTCAGATAAAAAATTTATTTTGAGATGCCTTTTCAATTTTTATTAGGTCATAGTGCTTTTGGATAATATTTCAAAAAAGAATGATGAACATTTTATTCGTGTTGCACAGTGTAATTATATAATTTCAACGTTTTTTTTTTCGTATTTCCAACAGTTTAAAAGTTTTGAGCCTTTAAAAGCATTTGATGGTTCATCTTTAACACGAAATTTTGTTCGTCCTTCCCAACTTTTACAAAATTTTCAAGTGGGTAGATCTGTGCCGCCCAATGACTGCCTCCAGGCAAACGCTTATGATACTTTGGTCGATGCATGAACAAAAATGCTGCATCCAAACTTTGCGCAAAACACTCTTTGGATTCATAAAAATTCTTAGTGTTGTCAACATTATTTTGACTCTCAATAAGAAATAATTTTCGATCAGAATTATATTTTTAAATTTCGATTTTTATCTTCACTTTGCTTAAATAATAATATTGCACCGCTTAAGTTATACATGTTTTTGTGATTTCAACTTAACATCAAATCTGAACACATTTTTTTCGATTAAATTGTTATAACGATCACAATTTTACCATGAACATAAAGTACTTGTGGCGTACTCGGGCAGACTGGCTTAAGAGAAGTGAAACATTCAGGCCATTGAAGGCGCCAGAAACCTTCTATAACGTGAGGATGCATATGAGGAAAGATATACTCAACGAAAGCGAAGATAAAGAGAGGAGAAAAGTTTTTCCAATCCAAGTGCATTTGAGACAATCAATACTTCTGTTGGGAATTTACAATTGGAGGCGACTTCCTCTCAGCAGATATCTGGCAAAAAATCTGAGAGTAAATAAAATTGCCATGAAATTCTCGTTCAGAGTCAACTTTAAACTGCAGCTCCCACCATTCATGTATGAAGTTAACACATGCAACATAAGTAGCGTCAGAAGTTGGGTGTAATCCTGACTGAAAGGGACGCCCTGTAACATATCCGGTGAGTACAATAGATTTTTTATTAATTAATATAATTAATTGGCTAAATGCTCGCCACGAGTTCGGTGGCATACATTTATCGTACAAAAAAGCATTGTTTCGTTGGCAGTATGACATTTTGTTAGAACCACATATTGTGCCAGGTTCCTATCCTCAATTTCTGATTACAAAAATGGCATTCAATGCATATAGTTGCCTAGTTACCCACAATTGTTGCCTGTACCAAGGCATTATCATGTATAATATTCCCTAAAAGTGGTCATAATAAGATTTCCTCTTATAATGCCATGCAATTTACTTTTATTTGTAGTAGTCGAATATAAATACATAGATTTGTTGTTTTCTAATAATTTTTAGGTTATATTTTTTATATTCAGTTTTGTCTTCAAAAATTCTTAATTTTTACTGCCTTAAACAACTCTATAACACTTTTTTTCAATTTTATAAAAATCACCCGGGAGAAAAGTCTACATATGCGCACGCATATGTAGACAGTGGTGTATCTAGACTTTTCTCTTTGACCGTATATTTTTTTATCAGATTTTTATTCCTGACTTACATATATTGTATCAAAATATTGCCTAACATTCCACCATAGTGTTGAAAAGGTACTCACGCACAATTCATTGCCATTTGAGAAGTAGTTGCTGAATATTTTGAGTATGTAATACTCAATAATCTTTAACCTTACATAAGATTATTAGATTGTGGATATAATGCCCAAATATATTTTTTTTTGCAATTTTAATGGCAAGCTAACCTAAATTATAGGCTATTTTGATATCAAAAAAATAGTATTTATTTTATAGCTTTTTTTTTTGTTAGTGAAAACGATCGTAATTAAAAAAACAAATCGTATTTCAAAAATTTTAATATTTAATAATTTTTTAGTTTTTATTGCTATGAATAGTTGCTGATAATTTCAAAAAGTCACATGTTTAAATGTTATTTTAAATTAAATTTTTTATTTTTTTTATTTTTATCTTTATTCTTTTAATATTATTTTTAAATATATATTTTCGATTTTTGTTTTTTCTTTTTTCTCGTCAACTCTATATATAATATAATTATAATAATAATGTATGGATGTGTGTAGGTATACATAATATATTTAACCTATGCATTTAAGTTGTTTGTTTATGTATATGTAATTTGTGTATGTATGTACGTATGTTTATATAATATATAATGTATTTTGTTTCTCTTTTTTTAATTTTAAAATGTTGTTTTTTTATTTCAAATTTTTAAATGAATTTAATTTTTTTCAATGTAAATACTTAATTATTAATTTGATACTATTTATATAATGTTTAATTAATTATCAATAATTTATTTTAAAAATAATTCATATTTTATTTTTTTTTTATTACACATTTATGACAATTTTCTCTGTTCTCTGCTATTTTTTTTTCTTTTTTTTTT
>QOCX01004842.1:0-13906 GCA_005959815.1 Sarcophaga bullata | reverse complement strand
CTTGTGTGAAGACGAGTTGCGTGTGAAGTAAACCAATCGTGGTTTGAAGATCTCCGTTACAAAGACCTACAGAACAATTGTGTGATAATTGTTATTGTTTATCGTGAATAGTGGCACACAAAAGTTGTGTGATTAATAAAGGATTTATTTAAAATTAAACACAAATTTATTTTTATTTTTATCTTGCAATCTACGAGCTCACATGTCAAAGTTTTTAAAAGGTAAAACGTAACAATATATTAGAAAACAATACTAGAAAATTAAATAGAACACATTTCAGGCGACTTATGCAGACCATTACGAACACCACACTACAGGACAATGATGATACAGTAGTTGACGAATATAGTGAGACCATTTTTGGTTACTCCAACACTTCAACTTTAATTTAATTTAAAAGATAAGTTCTTGCTTTCGGAGTATAAAACAAAACTTAAAGAATTTACTCTTTCCAAGTCTTACAAAGCCCTGAATTTACTTCTTGTAATAAAAGAAATTAATCGTTAGGTTTTTTAAACCTTTTTTGCTAAACATATGAAAAGATAAATATGTAAATTGAATTTTGAAGGCTTAAAATTTTTGTAAATTTTGAGGTTAATGTTTTTCTTAGAAATAGATTAAGGCAAAAATTAACAAAAGCGTTGGCTCCAATGCTGTAAGCCTGAATTTAAATTTAAATAAATTTCCATTTGAACTGGATGACAAAAGAAAAAAATATTACATTAATGAATCAATCAGTTGCGATATAAATTTTACTCAATCTATGCTTGAACAAAACTAATAAGAGATGATTACAGAGAATCCTTAGACATATATTTAGTGTTTTTGGGATAATAACCTAAGAATTATTTGTAACGCAGTACGGCGCTCTTCACCGTTCGAGATAAATGGGAAAGACATCTCTAGTTTGAAGATATTTTTATTCTGGAAGGAATTTAAATGGATTAAACACTAAGAAAATGATTTGCGTCAAGAATGTATCTTTACAATAACTATGTATCTGTGGTCCCAATATTATGAAATCCCCACATGGAATCCGCATTACTCTAACAATGTTTTTAAAAAAGTTAGTAACAAAAACATTTTGACCAACAACGTAATGAAGGCCCATTACATTTATTTAAATAGTGATTTTTCTGTAAGGTATCATTTTCAATTTTGGCTTTCATTAACTTCTGTAATTAATAATTAAGGTGCCCTATAACGGTTCCATATTACTGGAACAAATATAAAATTTTGAAAATGTTGATAATGATATAGCGCAGGATGCACTTCAAAAATTACAAAATCATTTATGGTACCTTAATTCTGAAAATGTTATTTTTACCATACAATACTTTCCACAAGAAAAAAAATGGTTGACGCCTTGAAACGCAACAGAGAAGAAAATATAAAAAGGCGAACAACAAAAATAAACCCTAATATTTCAATAGTAATAAGATATGGTATTGAGTTCATTTCCAAAGAAACAAAGATGTTTTTGGCAGTTTTTCAGTAAGCCAAGAAATTTTGGAAGGGTAGAGTTAGAATAAAATAAACGCTTTCATTAATGCAAAGAATATTGTTTGCCTACTAAACGTGATTAATGATGCAACAGAAGGAGTTGTTAAACTAATGGAACTATTAATTCGATTCTTACGTAAAATGGACAGCAGAAACAATATATTCTACAAGTTATTCAATACCATGGACAAAGGTATTCCGGTATTCATAAAAAGTGAATTAATTTACATACTGTAATAGTTGCAGTTTAATTTATCGTAACTTTCCACATGTAAAATATTTATTATTTAAAATATTTTTTTTTTATAAAATATAAGCATTTAAAGAGGCATGTACGCTTTGTAAAATCTCAGATTATGATTGCTTATTTATTTCCTTTCCATTTTAGTGTCTCAACGCTGATAACACTATGCGACAAAATACAAAAATTAAATACACGCGAGTAACTACCTAGTCTAATTTGTTCAGTTAGTTGAGTAGAACTTAAAAATATTTTTTTTTATATATCTCGAACTTCTTTTATTTCAGAAAACGTTTTTTGGACATTATGCACAAATTAATTGTTTACACATACATTTCTGAACCGGTGTCCAAACTTTAAACCTTCTTCGAAAGGGGAGGAATGGGCCTTTAAAATGGTATCCATATATATATATACTACTCAACTTAATATTCTATGAAGTTTGATGAAGTAAACTTGGCAAATACGTACTTTTTTAAGTTTGTCCATTCATAGTAGCAATCTTTAATTAAAAAATATAAAATAAGTGGTGACATTCTTAAAGTGCATTCTCTTGTGTAGGGATTGACACTTTGTTTGATGAAATCGAACAAATATTACCGCAGTTATTATTTAAAGAGTATAGCAGTCGTGTTATATTTTTATATACGTATCTCATCTTATCAAATGAACTTTAAATTGAAAATTTTCAAAATTTTTGGTGAATCTGAACTGTTTATTGGGACATGTGTCAATTTCACATTTGAGGGACCACCAGAAGTTGGCCAATGTTTGCTCAAAACGATATAATAATATTTTCAAAAAAGGACAAATATTATGCGGTTTCTGATAGTCGCTTAACTTTACACATTAACTACTGTATCATCATTAGTTTCTCCTTGTCCTGATCTGCAATATCCACTTGCCAATATCCGCTTTGTAGATCCAATGTGGAGAACCACTTTGTTCCGGCTAGCGTGTCGAGCATGTCGTCAATTCTCGGTAGCGGTAATATCTTTTCTATCATCTATCTATCTATCTATCATTCAGCTTCCTGTAGTCCACGCAGATCATTGTACTACCATCTTTCTTTTTAACCAAGACTATAGGTGAGCTCCACGGACCCGATGACGTTCAATTACCCCGCACCTCTTCATTTCGTCGACTAGCTCCTTAACATCATTACGCTTCGGCAGTGGTATGTATCTGGGTGCCTGTTTTATCGGTCTCACTTCGCCAGTATCAATTTCATGTTAGACCATAACTGTTCTACCTTGACTCTAATTATTTGAGGCAAAAGCCCAAGCGTACCTCTTTAGCAGCTTTTTGGCTTTATTTCTCTCTGGAGCTGTTAGACCTGCTGCCCATTTCTCCACACATCGATTTCGATCGACTACAGGTTCCGCAATCGGTTCGGCTGTTTATCACTGCATCTACTGGGGCACATTGGCCCACCTCGGAGTTTCTACAGATGACTTTTTCTTGGCCTGATAGATTCAGCACTCTCACCGGAACTATTCTCTTTTCAGTGGGTTTGACGAGGGCCTTTGCTGACAACAATTCCGTCTGAATCTCCGCTGATTCAGCAACGCACAAGCGGGTTTCCTCACAATCTCCCTCCACACGCGCCCATATCAACGATTCACTCTGAGGTGGTAATTTGTTTCGTTCGGCTGCAATTAACCTTCTGCCATGCACCTGATATTTGTATAGGAATCTCCACATTTCGCCAACTCATTATCTGTTGCCCCATATTCACATTGATGCCATGAACTATCATAAAATCGGCACCAATGATTACCTCGTTCACAATATCGGCAACAATAGAGACATGACTTACACAAATGTTGGCTATAGTCATCTTCGCCTCTGTTTTCCCGTGGACGGTGGCAGACTCTCCGGTAGCTGTCCATAGTCTTACATTACTCAGTACTTCACGAGAATTCTATGAATGTAAACATATTCACATTTATACATGCTTTCTTCTTTGTTGTATTTGTATCTTGTTTACGTTCGTCCTTTCCACGTTGTTGTTGTTTGTTGTTTACTTGTTTATTCCCCTTTCTTAGTATTGATGTTGTTGTTTTATTTTTGTTTATTTGTTAAGCAAGTAAACAAGTCCGTTGTTTTATTTTTGTAGCCTTTGTTTAACATTTTAATGTTAAACGATGTAACACCATTTACATTTTCGTAATAATATTTTTGAACTTATGAGGCAGGAACAAATAAACAAAGTATAATATTTTTTATCTATATTCACCAGACTGATCGTGAGGCTGGAAAAAATTTAACTTTTAATTTTTTTAAGGGCCATCTTAATATACATGCGAATATATTTAAAAATGTGTATAAGAAATGTTTAAAATTTAATTATATTTCTTCGATAATCTTATCAAAATCTTACGACAGATACGACGGAGAGTAAGATAAAAACTCTGCCAAATTTAAATGTAATCCATCCCGCTTTTTTCAGTGTTATTTGCAACGGAAAAAATTAGCGGCTCAATTCTTGTAGAAGGAGAAGTAGTTGAAAACAATATTAAAAAATTGAAATGCGTGGAAAAGAAGAAAAATTAATAAAATACATATTGAAAACATACAATCGTTATATTAATCATTAAATAAATCACACACACACAAATTTCTATTCCTATAGTATAATAAGTTTCAGTTTATGTATTTCACCATCCACTACAAGTATTTCCTTATGGGAAATGTAGGAAACCAAATATGTTACTCGCATTCTCTGTATATCCACTTATACCTTAACTGCTAACAGTAGCAATTTATATCTAAAACACGTAACCATTTATCTATACACACTCAGTTCAAGTGCTAAATGTACTGTTACGGGAAATGATAGAATAATTCCTTGTTGAAAATGTTCGTTGTATAATATTTACTGCACTTAATGCGTGTGAAGCAGATGCACTTTAAGAGCCGCAAGTTCTTTGCACATGGACTTGTTCCGCGTGCAAAAAATTTAACATCGATTTTTTAAAATATTTTTTTAGAAGTTATAAAGAAGAATTTGACATGCCTAGTAACGAGTTTTCTCCTTTGCGGCCCAAGCTCGCAATTTTGGATAAGTCCTTCCACCTAAGAAAACTGTGGTTGTTGCAACATTAGCTAGTGACACTACGTCGGGTGATATTGCTCATTATATTAAATCTAAATTGGTAGCTTAAACGGATATTTGGATACAAAAATTTCAATTTTGAGCACCTAGGTAAATTTCTTCATTTAAAGTTGCAATCACTGGTGATAACTATGACCTTACTGTTAATCCAAACTTTTGGCCAGAGAACGCTTATGTTCATGAATATAATTTTAAAGAAAAAACTAAGAACAACTATAAAACTAATATTGACCGTTTGCTATTAAGTAATGTACCTATTTTAAAAAACTAATAACCTGCAAAAATTGTTTGAATAATGAAATACTAAATTAACGGACCTCATACAGTGATGATCTTACATATGATGTTATTATCTTTACTGAAACCGGGCTTACTGACGACGTTTTAATGCTGAAATTCTTTGTGACAATTATCAGAAATAAAGATACAATCGCAATTCACGTAGAGGAGGTGGTGTTCTAAATGCAGTATCTTCTTCCTTACTTCCATCTGAAATTATTGCATATCATTCTAATGATATTGGTTACGTCACATGACGAGATTAAAAGTTTACATCACTTGCTCTTATGTTCCTCCGAATTTTAGCTATCCAATTTAAATATGTTGATGCTAATAAGTTGGTTTCTGACCCCATCTGGGTAACAGTCTTGTCGCAATGTGGGGGCTAAAGTGTGCTACGATTCCCTCTGTGACCCAGAGTGAGTTGGAGTGCATGACTAAATAAGGTTACTCTTATATCGTGGGAAGACTCTGTTCTCGGATTGACGTCATACATGGTCTTCTCGAAACGTCGGACCACGTATATTTTCTTTATCATACCCCCTGGCACGAACCCTTTTCTTCTCCATGAATTACTCTTGGACTATGTCTTTGAATTGACCTTTTCACTGGGGTGAAACCCGCAGTATGAACGGTTCCAGGCTAAGGACACAACTGACCCGTCCCCGTTAAAACCCAGACAGACCTCAAAGTACGTTCCTTGTCCGTCGCCATTAGGTTGGCGGTGTAGGTTCGGTTGAGAAGTCTCCCGATTAGTACCCGGTCTGGCTCTGAGCACCTGTCCTCATAAGGGCTGGTGAAAATCCTCGCGAGGCCTCTCTGCTTGTATAGATAACCACGGGACCACTTATGGGTAACTACACATTGCGGGCAAGAATAGTGGGGACCCACTAGCTATGAATACGAACAACAACAAACATAAATCCGAGCTAACTCAAGTCGGTGAGAGCAAAGCAACCACTGTAACCGGTGGTCGTAACACCCTCTCCAGGCAGGCACCTGTCAGAAAAGCAGCTGCCCCTATCCCAAAAGTCAAAGCCCAAGTATCTACTTTGGCAACCTACCGCTTGGCTCACAAGGCTCTGGTTGCGAAACCAGCCCATAGTGTCACTACACCTCCCGTCTTAGCACCTTCGACCAAGGTTCCATCAACCACCAAGGCTGCTGCGAATATTTATTTATTTTTTATTTTATTTGTTTATTTATTTATAGTAAATTCAATACAACAAGAACAAATCTTATTTTAAAGTATTGGTTAGTAGATTGTCATATAGGTTTATAAATAATGGAAATGTTAATAAAATTAATTTCAGACAACATAATAAATTTAAAAAAGAAAAATGAAAAAGTTAAACTATATTAAATTTTGCTTAAAAAGTAACATTTTAGGCAAATATAACATTAAAGAACAAATAAACATTACGAAAATTGCTTAAATATGACAGTTTTAAAATGGCTTGCATTTAATATTAATTGTAGTTGGGAGGGTAGTTGGCTCCAAAGACGAATAGAAATGAAAAAGTGTTGCTCAGTGACATCTTGAATCTTGTTTCCTCTATTAGATCTTGAAAATTTTATTTTGTGATATAAATAAGGTGGTTGCTGATTATAAATAATTCTATGCAAATGCAGTAGTACTCGGCACTTCAGCAAATTATCAAAAGTGGTATTATAAATTTGTTTGGCATAATGTGATATGCTACCATTTCTTCTGATATAAAATACATATCGCGCAATATTGTTAAAAGTGACATTTAACCTTCTTCTACTAACAGCATCACAGCTAGCGAACAGCTCACATAAATAAGAGTGTGCAATAAGTATGTTTTGGCTAAAAGCATTCGAATATGGGTTGGTATGAAATATTGTGTCATACAACGATTGTGCAGCATATCAAACGTTTTTCCACAATTAACTTTAATATGATCCGAGCAATTGAATTGTTTGTTGAGAATTATTATTATTAGTACACCACCAATACGATACGTCATAAAAGTTGTTGGTTGTCCAATAATTAAAACAGCTGATTTCTTGGGGTTTAGGCGTAGTCCATTTGCAGATGCCCATAAGTATAATTTACGTAAGTCCTGGTTTATTAAGCGCATACAATTAGGCGCATAATCCTCTCCACAACTAATGTACATCATCAGCATACATATTGTTAGGTTTTTACCTTTTAAATACGTTTGAAATATGAGCTCGTAGATTGCAAATAAAAATAAATTTATATTTAATTTTAATTAAATCCTTTATTTATTGCACAATTTTGTGTGCCACTGTTCACAACTGATTCTAACAACAACAATTACTTTATTTTTATTCCTTTTTTATGCCCTTTGCTATAAACAATACAATTACAACACAATTGTTCTGCAGATCTTTGTAACGGAGATATTCAAAGTACGATTGGTTTACTTCACACGCAACGCATCTTCACACAAGACTGACTGAACTTCTACTCCGACTTTGCATGATTTGCCTTGCCTTTTATATAGCGACATAAACAGTCTCATGAATGTTCTCGTAGGCGAAGGTTCTGGTCTTTACCTTGACGAGAATTATATGAATGTAAACGTAAAATGTGATTGTTGACTACGTTTAGACCAATGGAGTTCATGTTTTCTACTAATCTATTATCCTTCAAAATTGGCATTAAAATTACCAGTCAAAATTACATGTTTACATCCAAGAGTGTAAGTACTCAGCATTTTCAACATTTGGTTCGTATTGATGATTCTATTGTACCCACTAAGAGCTTATCACTGTTGTTATAAATTTCCACTAAAATGTACTCAACACTGTCACCAACGGCATTTTTTATAATCTTCTTGCATGTAATGCTAGCTTTCACGTACACAGCAACACCACCACCATTAGTTGTCTTATCGGAACAAAATAGTCGATATCCATCTAAATTATATATGCTGCTACTAACAACCGTAAGGAAGCAAGTATCTGAAATGCATAAAATATCAATTTTCGAATCTTTAAAAAGTAAAAAAATTAACTTTTCCTGTTTTAAATGATGGGCCCGGATAAATATTCTGTGGTTATCAAACTTGTTTTCTCTAACAAAACGATTAACAGACGTTAAAACAGAGTTTCTATCATACGGTCTTGTGAATTTTATTATAATTGGGACATCTCTTATTAACGTGCCTGTTATTCTTTTTAATTTTTATTCTATAAATTTCCTTAACAGTTGGGGGAGCAATTCGAATCACCTCACAAATTTTGCTGTATATTGCAAAAAGGTCCCCATTATCATACTGAGGAATACCGTTGACACGCAATTCATCTGAAACTGTAGAATTCGCTTTGTTTTTGACATAGTTTTTTAGAGCCTCAACCTCCTTTTCAAGTTTATTATTTTTTCTGCCTGTGCTATTACTTTCTCCGACGCTGTATAGTTTTTCTTGAATATCTGTTTCAAGAGCAGATACTCTCTCAGATAAATTGTTTAACTCACTCATCGTTATGGTTAATGTCTTGTCAATCTCATTTAAGAAACGTTCTTCATAGTCACGTAACATTATTTGTATATTTGTTTGCAAATGTTCAGTTTTTCAACTCGTTTATATAACTTGTCGCATTTTTGGTGTGTTATTAACAAGAGAAATTCGGTTGATTTCTCTTTATTGTTTCTGTATGGAAGAGTTTAAAATATCCGTATTTAAAACCGGTTTCAGTTTTTTTTTTGTTGTTTGCTGTTTTCTTTATTTTTATTGATATTTTTATTTTGGTTTCTTAAGCTGGATTCACCCATGGTTATTTTTTTATGTGAAGTTTGACGTTTCTCTTTTTGAAAGAGAGAGGAAGAGATTATACTTTTTGTTCGGACCATTTTCAGCATGACGAATTCATAGAAGGTGGCCTTAATGAGATAGCTGTGGTGTATCGTCGTTGTCAAAAAATTTTTGTTTTTGTGTATTTGTTTTCGATAATCAATTTCGTATTCATAGACCCTCATATATACATATGTATCCTTAACGATACGCACTAGAAATTCTCCGGGATTACTATTTCAAAGACAATTAATTAAAATTTTTGCAAGATGATAACAATATTTAAGCCCTTAACACTAAATACATATATCTTTAAACCTCTAGCAGCCTAGATGTATTATATCTATATTTATTTAAACGAGTGATGAATACCAAAAAACAAAAAAAAAGAATTTTCTCGATGACCATATAAAAACAATGTTCTTTTCGTAAAGTGGAAATATTATTGACTGTATGAAATAATTTTATTTTAATTTATAAGTGTTACACTATTGTGTAATTTAGCATGATATCAAAATCATAAGGGTTTTCAGTAGCTAATCGGGAAAATGAACCAACCTTCCTCACTTCTAATAGAAGTGCCACTACACCGTGTGGCAGGCTCCTTAATGGCAGGGCCAAGAAAAGGGAACTTAAATATGCTATAAGGTGGGCAAAGAGGGCTGCATGGAGGAACTACTGCGCGAGCGTGGAATCCTCTGCCGAAACTAGTCGTCTTCGTAAAATCTTAATCCACACACAAATCTCTTGACTGCATCATCAGCCGGATGGCTGCTGGACTGCGTCAAGTCTAGAGATGCTTGAGCTGCTCTTTGACACTCATTTTCCAGGGAGTGCCACCCGTGGCAGTCAAGCCCTCTATCAGGTTAATGAACCACCATCCGGAAAGCTGTTAGTTCCTTTAAACCATTCAAGTCCCCAGAACCGGATGGTATCATCCCGAGTGACATTCAACATGGAGAAGGGATAATTCTTCCCTGGTTGCTTGCAATCTGGCCTCAGGTCTCATCAGGCTCCTTTATATCCATTGGAGCTGGAGGATAGCTAGGGTGATCTTCATTTCCAAGACAGGGAATCCGTCCCACACTAGGGCAAATGACTACAGACCAATCAGTCTGTGTTCCTTTCTTCTGAAGACACTGGAGATTCCTTGATGTTCACATTAGGGCGTCGATTGATCTAACACATCTATCCTCTTCCCAACATGCGTACACTAGGGGCAAATTAGTGGAGACTGCACTGCACTCTCTTATCTCTAGGGTGAAAAAGTCCATGCACGTTAAAGAATACACCCCGGCCATTTTTTGCACATGCATTCAACAGCATTGACCTGGACGCTATATTTTAGTGCTCAGTTCTCTCAACCTATTGCAGGATCTGGTCTAGCTTATAGAGCTAGAGTAACCTCCACAGTGGGGGCTTGCTTCAGTATCTCACTGGTCTGGGTCCCCGGACACAGTAACATTCCGGGAAACTGTAGGGCCGACGAGCTCGCCAGAACTGGCGCACTCCTCCCGGTATCCTCTTCAATCAACGTGGGTATGCCACTTGCCTCGGTCAAATTGGCCATTGCGCGGAGATTCTTTCCAGACGCCAACCTATCCTGGGTCAATGAGGAGTTCTGCTCCACCGGTAGGCTCACTTGGCCTCTGATGGATAGAGGAAATATTCATTATCTCAATTACAATGGCCATGCTTACAGGCCATTGTGTTATGGGTAGATACGCCGAAAGGATGCGGCTCCCATTCAACGGTTTCCGCTGTGGGTGTAGATCCTCTGAGGAAGAGGAGACTGTTATCCATTTTCTTTGTCAGTGCCCATCTCTTGCTAGGAGTAGATATAGGTTATTTGGCTCTCCGTTTCTTCTCAGCTTAACGGAGCTATCATCTATTGATGTCAAGGATATAGCTCCGTTTATTAGACTTCCTGGCTGGTTTTCCGGTGTTGGGTAATAGTGCTTTTGTTGTGCAGCCCTTGCGCTGACCGACTTCTTCTTCGTCTTGGCTTTGGTAGAACTTGGCCAGTACAGGGACTGCATCCACCTGTGGCGTCACATCAAGCCGCTATGCGTGCTCAAGTGAGTCTTTTGATATCAGAGGCTACCACTCCAACCTAACCTAACCTAACCTAAGTCCGCTTCTGAACATGCAGATCAGACTGATACCGTTTTTGTACAATAGTTGGAGACTTTAACCTTTCTTCAACTTCATGGATATATACATCTAATGGGCCTAACTTAATTCCTATATAGACTAATAACTTCTTCAGTAATAACCTATACTTTTATCAGATTAATTCCGTTTATAATGGTTTTAAGAGAATACTTGACTTGGTGTTGGTGAGTAATGTTAATAAAGTAATTTCATCTGAGAATCGGTAAATCGTATAAAATATAATCCAAAATATTTTACATATTCGTAAATTCAAAGCCTCGTTCTTCTGACTACAGTAAACTTTAAAAAGTAGTTAAGTAGTTAAGTTTATGAATGTTAATACTGTTCTTTCGAATTTAAACAACAGAAATGCTTTTTCAGTCCAGGTAGTAATGATATAGACTATTGTATCCTTAAAAATTGTGCATCATTACTGGTTGAGGCCCTGACTACAATTTTCAATTTTCTCTTAACTCGTGTTATTTGATACTAGCTTGGAAAAAATCATACATCATTACCTTATTCCTTTATAAAAAAATTAAATTGTATGTATCAAACTACAGAGGGATTGCTAAAGTTAATACAATTCCTGAACACTCATTTTATTAAAGCATTAAAAGAGTTAATCATAAATTTCTATTGCACTAATTATCACTTATTGGCTTTAGTGGTACTGCTGTAAAACAGTTAAATTCCCATTTGTCACAAAGAACTCAGCAAGTCAGTCATTTGGGTTCTGTTCATCAAATGATGAACTGATGTATGCTAATGACGTTAAAATATATAATACTTTTAAATTCATACTATTTTGGGCCTTGGTTCACAGACTGAACTTTTATGGAAACATTTCAATGATGGCAAATAAGGCTTATGGCATTCTTGAATAAATGAAACGCTGGTCTAAGGAATTTATTGATCCTTATAATAAAATTGTTATTTATATCGCATGTTCGAATTATACAGGTTATGCCATTCATATAAATAATATTGGATCAATGCAAAAACAATTTTTAATTTTCTGTCTATGTAGTCTTGGCGGTAACTCCTATGACTTACCGCCGTATCATAGTAGACTTGCTTTATTTAATTGTTCTGTTCACTATTTGTTCTGGGTTAATACGAAGTGATGTTGAATTAGAGTTCTTGCTTATTCAACTGAAATTCACAGTTTCTGCGAGGCCAACACGTAACTTTGAATTGTTATCATTAAAATATTGTTACTAAAATGGATATGGTGTAACATTGTTTAACATTGAAATGTTAAACAAAAGCTACAAAAACAAAACGGACTTGTTTACTACATTACCTAATAAACAACAATAAACATATGTATAACAAGAAAAAGGAATAAACAAGTAAATAACAAACAACAACAACTCTGTAAGAACGAACGTAAACAAGATACGAAAACAACAAACATTAAAGCATAAATTAATGTAAACATCGTTGTTTACATTTATGGTGATTTCGACCTTCAAGAACATTCATCAGACTGTTTACGTCGCTATATAAAAGGCGAGGCAAAACATGCAAAGTAGGAGTAGAAGTTCAGTCAGTCTTGTGTGAAGATGCGTTGCGTGTAAATTAAACCAATCGTGGTTTGAAGATTCCGTTAGAAAGATCTACAGAACAATTGTGTTATTGTTTATCGCAAAGGGCATAGACAAAGGAATAACAAATAAGCAATTGTTGTTGTTAGAATCAGTTGTGAACAGTGGCACACAAAAGTTGTGTGATTAATAAAGGATTTAATTAAAATTAAACACAAATTTATTTTTATTTTTATTTGCAATCTACGAGCTCACATGTCAAACGTTTTTAAAAGGTAAAAACGTAACAATATATTAGAAAAACATATACTAGAAAATTAAATAGAACACATTTCAGGCGACTTATGCAGACATTACGAACACCACACTACAGGACAATGATGATACAGTAGTTGACGAATATAGTGAGACATTTTGGTTACTCCAACACTTCAACTTTAATTTAANATGTAGTTACCTATTGACATAAACAAATACAGAAATAAATAATAGAGCTGATGATTTAGATATTCAATTTTCTAAAGAAATGTTTGTATCAGGATATGGCAGAGGTGAATATTTACAAACTGTAGATTGCGGAAGATGTTTTGTACGGCAGCGTATGTTGGTAACAAAATTTGTTCTGATGAAATGTTAGATGCTTTAATCTTTTTAAAAACCTCCTTAGAGCAATATATGTATGTTGTTACGAAAATGAAAAGAAATATAGATAATTTCACATCGTTTAAATCTACAACTATAAACAAAAGCTACAAAAATAAAAAGACGAACTTGTTTACAAATTATCAATAATAAACAAGTAAGCAAAAGTACAACTACAAGAATAAGTGTAAACAAAATGTACAAACAAAACAAGAAGACAACAACCACAAGTAAACAAGAATAAATTTAAACAACGATGTTTACATTTACGGAGTTCCCGAGAAGGTGGAAAAACGAGCTTTTGCCTTCAAGAACATTCATCAGACTGTTTAGGTTGCTATATAGAAGACAAGGCAAAGCAGGCAACGAGACAGTAAAAGTTCAGTCAGTCTTGTGTGGAGACGCTGTGCGTTTGAAGAAAGCAATCGTGGCTTGAAGATGTCCGAACAAAAATATGTAGAACAACTGTCTAATAATTGTTATTGTTTATTGCATAGGGCATCAATAGAGGAATAACAAAATTGTGCTAACGATAAAGAATTTAATTAAAATTAAACTCAAACTTATTTTTATTTGCAATCTATGTGCTCATATTTTACACGCTTTTAAAAAGGTAAAAACGTTACAATATATT
>QOCX01004841.1:0-13907 GCA_005959815.1 Sarcophaga bullata | reverse complement strand
TTACCGATACTTTTTATGAAGGATTTGTAGTTATCGATAACGATTTACGTTCTAAAAAACTATTATTTTCAATTATAAAATTTATCTTATTTACTGTTATGTATTAAGCAAGTGTTTGGCTTAACAATTTCATTCAAAAGTTGAATTTATAGGGGACTTTTTTCTTCTTCTATTTTTAACGAAACCTTCATTATAATTTAGAGGTTTTGTGCTCTATTTAATAAAAAATGAAACAAATTTAACAGCTCTATATACACACATTACTTGAAATCCTTGAATACTTTCAAATTCTATTAAAAAAAATCTAATGATATACGCAATATAATGAAAATAAATTAAAGTTTTTCAAACACTTACCCTGAGGTCACTCAAAACAAATGATGTTTTCGTAAGACGACCAATTTTGGCGGCTTTTTATTTAACACACACACCACACAAACACACTAAAAAAAATTGTTGTTGTTTTTGTAACAGTTAACAAGAATGCGAAAAACTCCCAAGAGTTTAGGTGATGATGCATGGTGACGCCAACTGAAGTAATATGTAATGATGAGAGGAGGCCGTACTTATGCAAGTAATAAATAGAGAGGGGAGATGTATTAGAAACAGCAAAACATTTACTGAGAGACACACTATAGAAAAAAATACTATATTAAGAAAAACAAAAACAAAAAAAAAATACGTAATTAACATTTGTTGTTGTGGTTGTTGTTATTTAATTGTATAATCAAATAGAGTTGTATGTTGGCTTGATTTAATGGTTTCGTAGTAGCTTTTGCAGGTGCTGTATGTTGTTGTTTATGATTGTCGTTTTTTTTTTTCTTTTTTTTCTCTCTTCTTTAAAATAATAAACGAACAACAAGTGAAGGAGGCTCGTATGTTTTGAGGAGAAAAAAAAAACGATTCTTGATTTTGTTTTCGTTTTATGTTATGATCGTTGTTATTGTTATGATTTTATTTCTTGAGAGAATAACAGCTATTATTACATAGCTTTTGTTATTGTTTTTAAAAACACTTAAGAATTGTAATTGTAATTGCAATTGTTTTTGTCTTTCTCTTTTCTGTTGCTAAGTTTTAAGCATGCCTTGTATTTGAAACAGGTTGGATTTGGTTTGTTTTTGTTTTGTTTTGATTTTGAAAATGAAATGAATATTGAAAAGGCAACAACAACATCAGCAACAACACTAATAACAGCTATTAACAGTAGCATTAAACAACAACAATCAGCCAAAAACAATTTTAATTCAGAAACCTGTTAATATAACAACAAAACAAAGTTTAGTAGAATTATGACAGAGTTTTTCACATTCTTTTTTAATTATTCATACAATTCCATAGATTTTTGATTATAAATATGATTTTTTTTTTCACATTCTTTTTGCAATTAAATTAACTTCGAAATAGATTTTTCATTTAAAATTATTTTTCTTTCGTTTTTTTTTCCTAAGTTTTTTGTTATTATTTTACAAAACTTGTTTTTTTAAATCAACATTATTACAACAAGAGAAGAAAAAATAAATTGTTGCATAATTTTATGGTTTATGTTTAACACTTTTGTGATGGAAATTAAAAACAAAATATTTAAAAAAAAAAAAGTGAAATCCTGTTCATTTTTAATTATTTTTGTTATTTTAAAATTAAAAACAATAATTTTTTTGTATTATTTTACCACACAATATTTTTTTTGACGTTTATTTCTTTATTTTTTGCTTTTCTTTTGTTCGTTTATTTCTTGCTTATATTTTTTTTTAATTTAACAATATATCCGTTGCGTTTATCCGTTTCGTTCTCAAACTTTAAATATATCTTTTAATTCAAACAACAGCGTTAAGCAGAAAATCAACCGTCCGTTACCACTCAGCTTAGATGTGCAAGTTAACGTGGGAACCTTGGGTTTGAGTTTTCTAATAATCTTATCAACAAAGACCAGCTTTGTTGAATTTGTTTCTTTTTCATGCTAACCCATACATTACAACTACATACAATTTTATGTAAAACAATAACAATACAAGCTATAAAAAAATCTCTATTTAATAAACTCTCTAAACAAACAAAAAACAAACGTCGTGACGGTTAATGCTGGCACTAAAGAGAAGCTTTTCTTAACTAACCATAATGTTAAGAATTATAACAATAAATAATATCACATTATCATACACCTCACCATACACTAAACGATACACAACAAGAGTTGTATATTGGTTTATTAAAGTATCAAATTCCGCCTTGTTAACAAAAATTCAATTAAATTTGCAGTTTTCATTTCATTGTAATTATTAATTAAAATAAATGAATTATAAATAAATATAAAAACAATAAAATTATGTTTTAATTAAAATAATAAATTAATTTAAAATAAATATTATTATAAAAATATAAAAATGTGTTCAACAGACACTACCAATTGTTGACATATGATACTGGTCATCTGGCCATCTTATAGAGCTACAAACGTCAAGTAGTGCCAATTCAGACACCGCGTCGTAAAGAGTGGATAACCGTGTTTAAGTTGAAAGACAAAAAAAAAATATTACAAACACCAGATCTGTTTGTATTGAGGTATTTAACATACATTCCCGCTTGGACACGATGATAACGGACATCTTGTGAACTGAAGCTACAAACTGTCAAATTAATTACTTTTTATTCATTCGCCATCGTAAAGGCTGGATAACCGTGTTTACTTTGGAACCCTTGTTCATATATTGCTGCTGTGAACTGGCGAAGGCATGAGAGAAGCAGACGCGTATCTGGAAGGAAGTGCTTAGGCAAGTTTAAAGCCAACAAATGTATTGTTGAAGCCAACTAACTACAAAAGTTTAAAGGAAATTAAGTGATTATGTATGGCAACCTAACTTCAGTTGCGTTGCAAATTGTTGTTACAGATGATCGGTTAGGTTTGGTAGGCTGGCGAACCCTTGAATGGCCGCATGCCAAGTCTTTTGTTTAGCAACTCAAATTTTTCAGTTGCCAAATAACAAAGCAACTGAAATTCGGTTGTCATACATAAATAATACGATCCGTAAAAGTTGTTTTTTTGAAGGGAATTTTCCCAAAAGGAAGGATGACGTAAATAAAATCCATTTTTTTATTTTTAATTTTTTTTGTTTTTTTTTTTATTTTATTTTATTTTAAAACACTATCATTGACTGTGTGATCTTTATAACTTTTTCTCAATTAGAATTAATACCTGACATTACATTCTAATGGCCACAAATGTTTTTTTTTAAATTTGCGAAAAACAAAATGAATCGTTTTAATTTATAATGTTATCGGCTAAATTGTAGTTTTTTTTTATTTTTTATGGAAGTCATGCTTTTTAACGCTGAAAATCGTTGTTTCCTTACGCTATAATTTAATGAATTTTAAGAAAATAAATGAAATTAATTTAAAAATTCTAAGGTCACGTAATAAAATTGTGTGTTTTTTTATTTAAAACGTCATTTTCTTTAAATTTAATTGAGAATTAATTTCAATTCAGATTACAACCAAAATGCTTATGACAGAAAAGATCAGAAGAGATCACATTTAATGAGTCATTTAGTGAGCGATTTTATAATGAGAATTTCAGAAAAATCAGATGGCGTTTTCAAAATTTCTGTCATTAACCATTAAATTTAATTTTAAATTTATTATTGTTTAAAATTGAAGTAAAGCAGTATAAAAAGCTTTAAAAACAAATTTTAGCTGAGTTGTAGAAAAAAAAACCTTTTTTTCTGTAAGCATACTCCCCCCTTTAAAACAAAAATTTTCGTATGCAAAATATATTTTGTTTGTTCGATAAAGTGCTAAAGTTTTAAAAAATATAAGAGACAAAAAATGCAAAAAAAATTATTTTGATTTGTAGCCAAAAACAATGAACTCTTCTTTTCCATTCGTATTTACATGCTGATAATTTTCAAAAAAAAAACCCGAACCGAAAATCCCCAATTTGTTAATTTTTTTTAATTTTAATTTTTTTGTTAAACAAATAGCATGTCAAAGTTTTATTAACAATAAATAAAAACTAAAACCAGAGAAATCTAAAAAAATCTAAGGCTTGTTTACAATTTATTACCACATAAACTTGACCTTTACATTACCGTGGTGGGGGGAGTGTATCAAGTAAGCCCAGTAGTTTACAAAAACGTGTGAACTTTTTTTCTTTAATTATATTGAGAAGATTTTTAATACACAAAAAAAAAGTGTATGAATGAACTTCTCTAACCAACAAGGTCGGTGTACATAGTCAAGGCCTTTTAACTCAGTTTTTTTTTTCTTTACGTTTTGAAAATTAAATATATTTTTATGGAAAATTATTGCTTTAAAAATGGTGTAATCCACCAAGTTCTGGTCGATCAATCACCAGATATCATAGAAAACAAAATTGATAAAGAACGAGATATAAAAAGCATAGAAATTACTAGCAACGTACATTACCGAAACAGTTATTAATCATTTAGACAGGCTTCTAAAGAAATAGTTATGCTTAGGCCACATAAGACATATTGTAGTACAAGTCTCGCAACTATTAGAAGCTTCTGATGAGCCGACTTAGCCTTATCGTCTTCTCGTCCTTAGACCTAGTGCTGTATTCAGGGAAACTGAACCTCCTCATTTCTACAGCTTCTGCAAAAGTTATTTACTAAGCGTCCAACACCAATGCACTTAAGTGCCTATATAATGCAATGACCAGGGCGGCGTACGCCTTTTAAGTTCAGAGAATTTCTCAGAGAAATTGCGAATCTTTCTAAGGTAACTCTCTCGTTGAAAATTACATTTCCGTCCAGGGCCGGTGCAGCGCTCACAATATCCGATATGTTACAAAGCATAAGTATTCCATTTACTTCATTTAATTTGGATATTGTCCGCTCGTTTTATGGCGAAGCTCAATTTCGTTGGCTGCAGAAAGGTATATGCAATATTGCTAAACTCTGCTAGACACATACGGACTTCTATCCTTAAATTGCATGACCATCCGTCGCTCTATGGTAATTCTTACAGGCCACTGTCCTTTTGGTAGGCTTGCCAAAAGACTTAGCATTGATTCTGCAGAAGCTGTGGGTCTGAGAAGGAGGAAGAGACTGTCTTTTACCTCATGTGACGTTTGATCCCCTTAGAATGGGTCTAAATGCAGGCCTAAGTGGGACCTTACCTAACCTACCCTAACCTAATTATGAATTACACAATACATCCTTTTTATTTATCGCGACATAAACACCGAAACTCGTTTAAATTTTAGTTTTAATTTGAAAAACGAAATTTTTCAGAACACGCGATATTTCTTTTTTAATTTTAAAATAAAAACGTTTGAGATATTTTTTTTTATGATTTAAAAAAAAAACTGTCATTTATTTTTTTATTTTTGTTGTTTTTGTTGTATTGTTCTTAATCCTTACATTATTTTTAAAATAAAAAAGAAAATCTAAAAATAAATATTTTCAAATATTTACAAACAAAATTGTAAATAAAACAAAAACGAAGTAAAAGGCTTTTTGAATTAAAAAAATTGTGGGGGGTGGTAAAAAATTAAAGTACATTTACTGGAAAAATTAAAAAATAATTTTTTTAAATAATTGTTCTCGTTATGTATCTTTGCTATGGTTTTCTGGTTCGAAAAACTACTTTTTTCAAATATTTTTTAATAACTCAGGCACTTTAAGACATTATTTGTTTCTATTTGTGTTTGTTGTTATCGTTTTAAGAGACTTGGACAATAATTCTCTTTTTTTTTAATAATAATTTACAATGTATGGCTGTGAAATAGAAACGAATTAATATAAAAAAATTTAAATAATAATAGTTTTTATGATTTTTTTTTAATTATTAAGGTTTATTTAAAAAAACATTACAAGTCTAGTGTTTAACTCTTCTCGTTTTTTAGATTTCATTTAAGCCTAGAAGAGACTTTAAAAAAAGCATTTTTTTTAAACCTTAATTAATCACATTTAAAATTCTCTCTTGCCTTGTTTAAGTAACTTTACAATTCTATTTCCTTTTTAAAATAAAAATAAACTAAGTTTTGTATTAAAACACTAACTACTATTCGCTTACTTACTTTTAATGATTTAACAAAATGAGGTTAACAAACTCTTTGCTATGGTCCTCATCTCCACCTCCGGCTTCCTTGTCATGGACGCTGCCAACTTATTTAACAACATCTTCACATGTCCATATATCACGCTGCTGTCCGACATGCATTCGAATATTCTACAGCATCATGTAACGTTGGAAAGATCTCAAATGGACCATCACACTAAAGCCATACTATGCACCAGGGCATCGTAAACCTTATCCGATGGACTGGCTATAAACATACGCATTCGCACGTTTTTCCAAATCCTTCTTAACATCCGACAAACAACGACAGCCGGCAATGTCTATGTGGCCCAACATTGAGAAATCCAAGATGAGAAAACGAAATGAGGTATTTAAGTTGCTAAAGGCACTGCCACCATTCACCGTGGTAACAGGCAAGGAACCATTTTGGTTTACCGGCATATAGGAACACGACGCATTTTATTGCATCCAAACCCAAGGCATTGTAGAGATTTTTTACGAAAATATATGGAGTTGGCAAAGTTACAGGAACCAATATAACGGAATATTTTGTTTCGGGCACTTCCAAAGCATTACGATGATGACTGATATCCACATAACTGCAGATGCTTTCGGTATATAACCAGCAAACAGGAATAGGGTTTCAAACCCTTGATGTACAAACTTAATAACGAATGCACAATACCTATGAGGAGTCTAGAAAGAAGGAAAAAAATGGAATTAATTAAAAAAACAACAGACAATAAAAACTTTTAGTGTATTAGCTTGGCTCTATACATTCATCCAGAGTTCATTGTTCTTGATATGAGAGTCATAAGAGCAACAAGTAAAATATATACGACCCTATGATATCCTAACAGATGAAGATGTACAAAGTTCTGCCGAAGCAAACCCGTGTGGTGAAATGATATAAAGTCCAGTACAACCAAAATTTTAGTTAAAATGGGATTCTTTCACACTAATGCGGCGATGGCATCATTTACTTGAAAGATATTTTTTTGAAGAACACTTTTAAAGTCGTTAAATAGGTCTCCAATTGGAATATATAACAGTACAGTACCGCTTATATCCTTGAAATAGGCCTCTAAATACAAAAGTAAAAAGATTTACTTACCCAATATCAATATCATTAAGACGACACAAAAAAACGTGCAGATCCAGTGTAACACTTCCAATTTGCCTTGCTTGGCGAATTTCTTTAATTCTTTGGCTGCATAAACATGGCTCAAGGCCACCACAATACACCAGCTAGGACGCACTGCAATTAAAGATAATCTTCTACAACTTTTCTTATAATTTTTCTTCTTTTTAATGGATGACTTACCCTTGGCAAATGTTGAAAAAATGGTCCCGTCCAAAATAAAGTCATCAATATCAGCAAAGCAGAAACCAAAGTAGCCAACTGAGTGGCACCACCGGTTTGATCTTGAATTAAAGATCGGGATAGTGAGGCAGCCAAAGGTATACAATGGAAAAATCCACCCACTATATTACCTATGCCCATGGCAAAAAGCTCTTGATTTGGCCTCACCTCATACGAATGCTTTTTGGCGAAAGTTAAACCCAAGGACATCACAATCGAATAGGTGACAATGGTTATGGCTATTGAATCTACTACTAGGGAGGGCACTAGATCAAAACGTGGCAGCATGGGTTCAGGTAAACCGGTGGGAATTTCACCAACTAATCCAATTTCATATTTGGAATTTACTTCGGCCAGCATGGATATTAGAGTGCCCCCAATAACGGCTATCAGTTCGGCGGGTAAAGGAAAACGACAATATTTACGCAACCAAGGTTTTATCACTTCATTGCATAGGACCATGAAGACAATAATGCCGGAGCAGAATATTACAGCGGCAATATTGGTTTTGGGTAATTCTTTACACAAATCGATGATAGTGTAAATGATTTTAAAGGCACCCTTGTGGCGTTTTACTGAAACACCAAAAATATCCTTAAGTTGACTAGTAACGACATGACAGGCAGCACCGGTGGTAAAGCCATTTACCAGAGGCTCACTGAGTAGCGATGAAAGAGTTCCCAGGCGAAAGAAACCCATGGCAAGCTGGAAAAGAAATTAAATTTTCAAAATTCGAATCGCTATAAAACTTTAATACTCACATGCAATAAGCCCACAGTAAATGCCAAAGTACTGACAATTTCCAGTGGTGTGGGAGGTCTTGCTCCGTCTGACAGCTGTTCACCACTCGTATCATAACTCTGCACCACCTTTAAAGTCATCATACTGGCCACAGCAAAAGTGCCTATTGAGATATGTTTCGATGTGCCCAATATCATGTAAACTAATGCAGGAAATATGGCCATATAGAGGCCATTCCCCGGTCCTACACCGGCCAATATGCCATAAGCCATGCCATGAGGTATATGCATAATGGCTACCGTAAAGCCAGCCATAATATCACCGATTAAATCCCTTTTGAAAGAATACTTGGGCAACCATTCTATGATTGGTAAAATGCCAGCAAACATAGACCAAAAGGACCAATTATGCCAGCACTGTTTAAGGCCATACGGTATACTTTTATCTGCGGCCGTATAGCCAGTCTGTTTGATAACCACCTCGTGGGTCAAGACATCACGATGGACATCATATTGTGGCCAGATTTTTGGTTTTGCACTCGTTGTTGAGGTTAAAGGTTGTTTAGCTCTGCAATTAGAAAACGAAACGAAATTTAAATTAACTTAGAAAATTCGAAATTCCCATTTGACTCACTCTAAATTTTCTTTGTTGTTGGACATTTTGTGGATTTTATAACTTTTCAAATCCTCATGGGTATACTGAAAGGTATAGATACTGGTTTTGAAGGCTTTTAAGCGTTTCTCTGTGGGTTTTAAATTTGCCTTAGAGGTCTCAGGCTTTTTCATGGCCCACCAGTTGGGCAGCCAGTTAAGCACTAGTGCAGTAGTCTGTGGGCCGTTTAAAGGCTGTTAAATTAAACGAAGTACCAGCTTCGGTTAAGTAGTTTTGCAATTGTCTTCCTAAATTATGTTGGTATATTTAAAGGCTATTCTTCGCACCGCATTTAGTTAAAAGGATTTCTAAAAGAAGAAAAACAAAAGAATTTTTAAAATAAAATATTTATTGAAGTAAACAAAAGATTTACTAAAATCTGCTCTAAAGGAAATTATTCAACTATACCCACTAAATTACTCTTAAGCTAAAACTACAGACTTGGTTACTAAAGCACTCTAACAATCCTCGGAATTTCTTAAAAATTTTATAAAACATCTTAAATCAAACTTAACTCTAAATGGTCTAAAATTTGTAATTAAAATTTTTAAAACTATTATCGATTAAACTCTAACCGGTTATTGTATTCGTTAGTTTTAAAGCCCATTTTTTTAAATCAAATAAAATTACATTTAATTACTCTTTTACAGAAATCGGACACCCGTTAAACTAAAATCGGTTATTGGAGTAAACTCAAACCGGTTATCGAGTACAGTTAGTGTTAAAGCGCCCACTTTCGATTAAATCATATAAAAATGTATGAAATTTAGAATAAAAAAAACGTTTTTACGCATAAATCACGAACAATATTTATTTTAAAATATTAAAAGAATTGGTTTCTATTAAACTGAAACCGGTTACTTGGTACTCGTTAGACTTAAGACTAATTTCCTTGTGTTGTTTCGCATAAAATAAAGCAAATATATTTCATCGCAATAATTATCAGAAATCTCTTTGATTACAACTCAATTAAGTCTTGTGTATTCTCTACAAAGTACATTAGTATCAAATATTTAAAAAACATTAATTTCAAATTAAAATAAACCGGTTACCGAGTACTCATTTTATTTCTCATGAATAAAGACAAAAAATAATCACATTTAACATCTGACTTCATTTTAAACTTTAGAAACTGGTTTTTATGGATTTTAATATTTTTTAAGGCTTTGAGAACGGGTATTCGGTAATCTTTAACAATATGGGTAATTATTTTATGAATACGTGCCTTACTTTAAAAATTAAACAGAAATCTTTTTCACTTACGACCTTTAAATCACACTTTTTTTTCCAAAGAAAAAAAAAACACAAAATTGCTAAGGAAGTTTTAACGTATTACTGCTGTAATCAAAATTCCGCGCACATCTTTTATACTGAATTTATTCCAAACATGGATGAATGGAAACTTCCATTAGAATTTTATTTCAATTTCATAACAGTCAATATCGTCAAACACAGAAGAAAGTACTTTACATTTGAATGCATAGAAAAGTACGGGACATACAGCCACAGTTTGGAGACAGCGGCTACTCCACCACGCAACAACACGTTATTCGATGACGATGGCCTGTCACTCAGTTAAAAAGCCAATTGATAATGAAAGAACGAACGAACGAACATGACAAAAACGATAATTAACTGATATTATTTATTATTTATTGCAACACATTCAATTAACCAAAGAAATAATTATAGAAAAAAACTCTTGTGCGAATACTTAAACAATTATTGCGATTATTTATACTTAACCGGGCTAAAATCAAATTGTCACTGATAAGCCAAACGATGTCCGAGACGACCTCGTTGCTCGTAAGAATTCACATGTTAAACTATCGCTTGAACAACAAATTTTTGTTATTGATGATCACGAAAAAAAAAAACAAAACAAGAAGTGTTAAAATAATAACGGCAAAGCATTAGTGTAAACCGATTACAGGTGGTTATTCGATAACCATATTACATTCGAGTTTTTCTCTTCATTTTGGTGACAAAAATTAAAATAAAACTCGAAATTTCTTACTGCTTATGTATTTTATCTACATTTATTTGCTTTACATCAAGGAAAACAATAAACATTAATAATTAACGGAGTGTTAACAGTACAATACTCTGTTAAGAGAACGAATATAGCTCTCTTGGTATTTAAATAACATAGAAATATTTTTAGCTTTCTACTGCGCTAGTGAGGTTTTTAAAACACGAAGAAGGGATAAAAAACTAAGATAAAAAAACTTTGAAACTCTCTTCTCTCTCTAATTACTACATTTTAAACAACAACAATTACAATTATTTTTATCACATACAATAGCGTGTTTAGCGTGTTTGTCAACATTAATAGAAAATAATTGAAAAACAGAAAAAAATCCATAAATTAACCTACCCTTCTGGTATTACGTGCTTTATCCATGATTATTGATTTCTTATTTAAAAAACATTATTTTTGTTGCTCTTCTCTTTACATATTTTTCTCATTAAAAAGGCGAATATAAAGAATATTTATTTTCTCTTTTTATTAGCCACCCTGTAATGTTATTGATCTTTTAAAAATAGAAAAAATTATCAAAAACTAAAAAAAAAAAATTTAAAAATTTTCAAAATAAACTTTTTAAAAGTTAAATTAGCAACTATAAACGGGTTTTTATTATTTATTATCGAATGAAATAAAAATCTAAATAAATCAAAATCATATAAACAAATAATCAGGCAGAATAAATAAATAAAGAGAAAATAAAACGGTCAACAAAAAGTCAGCAATTTAACGAAATTTATTATTTAAAAAAAAATTTGTGTTTCGTATTTAGAAAAGTAAATAAATAACTCAACTCACTAGAGTTGCTAATAAGCTGCTAATAAATAAGTAAAAATGTAATAAAATAAATAAATACATTTTTAAAGTCTTATAAATGATGATCTATGATTCCGGTAAATACTTTACTTTGTATTTTTCCAGTAAAATAAGAAATTCTTCTAAACTTTTGTAATTCTAACAAAAAAAAAAAGATTCTTTTTAATATGATAGCAATTTTATTCATGTAGCTCGAAAACTAGCATACAATCCACATGGGTTTCACTTAGCAAAACAAGCAGCAAACTGAAATTTTAAACCATAAGCTACTACCAAAGATTGTAATAAATGAAAACGACATAAAAAACATAATCCACATGGGTTTCATCAAGCAAAATAAGCAATGAACTGAAAATTTGAAAGCCCCACTATTGTCAAAAACTAGGTTATACAAACAGATGACTGATCATTGTAAGAAAAACCATAAACACCCAATTCTTATGGATTTTTTATATTTTTTTTTGTATTTCTAAACTAAAAATTTTAAAAATAATTTGTTTATTGCTGTAAATTTTAATAATATCCTAAGAATTACTAAAGATTTATAGAAGAACACTTTTCTATAACAAATTTTTGAAAATAGCTTTATTTTACATGTGGATTGCAAGTGGAACAGGTTTATAGAGCAAAGAAATTGTACGCAAATGAAGGCTGTAAGAAATTATATTCAAATTCTTAACTTAAACAATAAAAATAATTCCAAAAGAATTTAAAAATTTTGATTTTTCTTTAAAAAATGTGTCGTATTACTATTTTTCGCTGTGTATTTCAAGTGCATTTACTCTGCTACGCTCACACACTTTTCGATCATCTAGTATGTGTCCGCTATTATAACCACATGTTCTGGTCTCTATGTCAAGTTCAATGAAAAAAGCTACAAGTTGGCTGGTTTCGTTCATTTTTTTAAGGTTATAAAACATCAATACTAACCACATATGTATGTATATATCTACATACATGTATGTATATATCTACATACATATATCTGTATATAAAATACTTTAAAATATAACAATCGGTGTAAGTTAAATAGATAAGAAAAGAAATAATATTAAAAAAAATAAAAACAAACTTTTTTAAACGGAATAACTTAAAGTTGCATAACATTTTCCAGACCACCATATATTTCGTTAACTATTAATTTTATGGTCTAAATACGAAAAACTGTTTACGATATACATATATTCCACAAGCAAAATTAAATATTTATCAATAGTATGCTATTAAGCTTTAATTTAAGTAAGTTCCACATACAATCCACAAGTAAAATTATAGTTTTAGTTGTATTTTCATATGTAAATTATAAATTTCAAACGATTGAGAGGAATGAATAAGTTCCACATGCAATTTTTAAGAAAAATTAGATTATTATTACAATTTTCTATAAATTTAAGCAATTAAACAATTAAATATTATTAAATATTGATATATTAATTTATATAACAACTTTATACTAATTTTTATATTTCTAATTTATAAAATTGCTATTTAGCAAAAAAAATTACTTTTTACTCACGCTATTTGTTAGTCACTACACACTCATGGTCAATTAAAAAACAATGAACTTTTGAAGAATGTTTTGAAATAATTGACAAGAACATATAAAAACAAGAAAACAAATAAATGGATACGTCATTTTAAAAACAATAGTAGAATTAATAAAAAAAGTTAACAAAATTAAATAAATATATATTATAATTTCTTTTGTGTATACATATAAACAAAACAAATATTTAACTCACAATAAATTTTAGATAAAAGCCCATGAAACAGGTGTTGAAAGGTATTATAAAAACAGAGCAAAAAATATTAAAATCATACACATAAAAAGTAAAAGTTTTAATGAAATAAAATAACAATTAAAATTAAAATAAACCAATTAAACCAAACAAAAAAAGTAAATATATACCACACATAAATGACATACTTTTTTTCCCACAGTGTAGATTAAGAAAAAAAACAAGAGAAAGTAGTTCTAACATAGAGAAATGAGAGTGAAAGTCATAAACTTTTACTGTTATTGTAAGCCAAAGGAAAACATTAAACATCAATAACAGTGTACAAAAGTGCGTCTGAGAGTCATAACCTTGTCCTCTAGGGTTTATAACTCTCTCTCTCTCTCTTGCTTAATAGAATTTATGACTATTACATGCACACGTATACGTAGTAAAAGAAATTTCCCCAAGGATAATAAAGGTCAACGTATAAAAAATAAAAACAATAAATAGGAAAAGCCCAATTGATCGAATTCAACAGTATAATCAATACAAG
>QOCX01004838.1:0-13912 GCA_005959815.1 Sarcophaga bullata | reverse complement strand
TCTGAAATTGCTTGTTTCAATGTGGTATAAGGAATTTTGAATTATTTTTTATTCTAAACGTGAGCGAGAGAGAAAGAGAGAGAGAGACCAATTTGCAACCATGAAGTCATTCAATTTGTGTGAAAGAAGAAAATATGCAACAAATAAAGAAAGGGCAAACCGATTATGAATTCAAGGAATATATTCAAGAAGTTTACCTTAAGTACACTCAAGTTCTTAATTGTTGCAATAAGTAAGTAGGCATGTTGAATGAGAGGAGAAGTCCAACTCATGCCCGTAGGGATATTCTTAAGCGTTTATTTATTTATCTGCTTAGTTGGTCATTATAAGCATTTAGTCTGGATTACAACCTAGTTTTTCCCCTTACCCATGTTGTGTGTGTTAATTTTACACATGAGTGAAGGGGCCTACAGTTTACAGTCGAATACGAACAATAGATTTTCTCTCAGGGTTTTTACCATAAGACTGCTAAGAAGAAGTCGCTGAGAGAACTATCTTTTCACATTTCACTTTCGTTCGAGATATCTGAGTTAGGTTTTGAACCACGGGCTCTCCTGTAAAAAGCCTACTACCTACTTAACTACAGCGACTTCAAGAAACCTTGTTTTGCTTCACCAGTAAGCTATACAAACCAAACTTTTCACAGGAGGTGTGCGTTTTATGTCCTTCCAGTTCACTCTTTACAAAGTTTTGTTTGCCAAGATTAAAACAGCTGTGCACTGTCATAAGAAGTTCCATTAATTCGATTGCATTCATTATCATCTTCAGGCATACAAATAAGACTTCCTAAGGGAGTTCGGAACATTTATACTGGATGAAGTCGTTCGATTCAATAAGTGCTGAAACTTTTTCGGAGTCGTTGGGTAGAGCTCACTTTATATGGCCACCAGATCATTGCAAAATTTTCCAAACGGAAATGCGCGGCCATAAAGGCAGTGGCTCGGATAATTATGGTTCGAAATATATCTGGACAGGATATAGCATATTATCTACGACCAGACGGGTGACGACAGAGCACTGCTTACTTCAGTAATTGACGACAATAGAGTCTACAGCTGTTGCAAGTACTTCAATTGTTTAGCGAAATCAGCAGAGCGGTCTAGGAGTAACACAACCATTGCACCAACTCTCTTCGGGGAAATATGTTTACTGAGAAGCACTTTGAAGACCTGCGGTAATAGATTTAATCATCTTAGGTTGGGTAGCTTCGGATACGGTCAGCATATTGCAGCAAATCTGAATAGATGGTTCATGAAAACTCTGCTTGAAATTCAAAAGAGTACGCTTAGTATGGTTGTGATTTTCATTATTGAACCGTGGATTACGGATTACATGTGCAAAATATGTTGCTCTTGGGCACATGTCAAATGACTACTACGGAAGCTGTAGAGACAAAGAAGAGAAGGAAACTATTCTTTAGCTATTGAAGCTATACGCCAAACGCTATAACAACGAAAAAGTGTACCTAATACTCGCTATTGAAATCATTTCAATGGTCTAGCGATAATCGATATTAAATTGTTTCATTAGAAACTCAAAATATTTCCGGGACCAGAGGGATGGGGAACTGTGGCATTACAATGGGCCTCATAAGTTCTTGAGATTTATTGACGGTTCTACTATAAAAAATTAACTTAAACGCTGGTAGCAATTGAAGCTAGTACATAAGAATTGATCTCGTGGTTCTTGTCTCTACTATAAATAGAAAAAAATATTCCAATACATAGAAGTGCCATGAAAAGGTATGATTGAGAGAGTTATGCCTCTACAGGACTTATGACTCCTCTTCGTTTTTTTTTCTTTACTTGGCTTTTGTTTTACTGGGTAACATGTTATCTTCTTGGAGAAGATTATACAAACATTTCTGGGAAATAAATGGAAAGCTTTTTTTGTCTTTTACAACCCTTTAGTCAGGATTACAACCTAGCTTCTTACAGCATCCAAGCTGTGTGTGTTAAATTTATTTATGAGTGGGGGGTGGTCTACTGTTAAACTTCGACTCTGCATTACAAATTTTGAAAACTTTTCGTGGCAATTTTCGTTTTGCTCCAGGCGTCTTAGCTGAGGTTTGAATTAGGTTCTTGTCTAATAAGCCAACACACTATCTGCAAGGCTACAGTGACTTTGAGCTTCTAAAACCAATGAGTATTCAAAATGATTTTTTTCCTTTTTTTTTTTTGAAAAGAAATCTAAATAGACAAACACACTTTAAAAGCTCGATTTTAATGCCTTAATGGAGTCATAAGCTTGACACTCCCTTTCTTTAACACTTTTTCTTTGGTTTACGATATTATTGCTCAATTATGTTTCACTGATAAAATGATAAAAATGATGACGATGTTGATAATGATGGACTAACAAATTCCATGCTTATTATTATTATTCCTTTTGCATTCCCCCTTTTTAGCAGATCAATGTGCGAGAGAGAAAAAAAAGGGAAATTTTTTTTATTCTTATATGCTCTCACATGTCTTTTAACATTTTTCATGCTGATTTATAACTTCTTAAGTAAAACTCAAGCATTTCCCGGGAGATTGTATCCCACCACATACAATAAAATTCGTTTTCTTCCTTTCGATTATTTCCACTCGCTTTTTTATTTTTTTTTTTGGTTGTTTGTGGCAAGAAAAACCATGCAAGTGAAATAAACTTTTCGGTTTGTTTTTTCATTTCTTTCATGCCACTTTATAGAGTACTTTGCGAAAGGAAAAACTGGCAAAATCAACTTTTCAATCATATGAACGAATGCAGTAAATTTATTTTATACACACACACACACACACAGACACACACATACAAGCGAAACTATACTATACTATAGTATGCGGAAAAAGTAAAACCTCATATCTTATACTATGCTGGTATTGTATAGAGGAGATGAGAGTGTGGGGTAAAAATAGGATGAAAATAGTACGTAGTAGTGGATTGTAAAATTTTGACTTCAGGTGCCAAATTTAAACGTGAAGAATAGAAAAGGAGTCTGGAATATACTTCTTAGGACCATAAATAATCACCCTGAATCGGGCTGGCCAGTCATCAATGGAAAAAATTAACCGCATCACGAATTAAGTCTATCTGAAGAGAGTCAGTTTTGGGTTATCTTCCGGGCCAAACCATGCCCATAATATGTAGTCCCACGGGATCCAAACAATACTATCAACGGACCATTTTTCAGAGGACATGAATGTTGGTAAATTGTTTAAGGGTCAGGAGTTGGTTGGCTTTAACTGCATATGCTGACAGACTCCTACTGGAACATGTACAGCTCGTTTTGGAATTTAGAAAGGTTAAGTGGTCCCTGTAAACTTTAATAGGCGTTTTGTCTCCTTTATTCGACACTTAGTGATGCTCTATCAAACAATTACTGAAGCTGGCTGATAGTAGTTTTTGCTTTAAGGAACCCGTTCAGATAAATCCTTAGAAAAACGTGCATACAACCTATCATTTTGGTTGGTAGAAAGGCCTTAACTCACACTTTCTTAGGGCCTTTCTACATGAGAACAACGACTTTCTACGTGAGACCAACGATATACATTCGGAATGGAATATGATAGCACCAGGTATCAAGTCTGCTTTTAATAATTCAACTGTGAGAAATTCGTCATCCCAGCCAGAATTTGTTGTTTACGAAAAAGGATAAAAACTGGACTGGACTGGACTGGACTGGACTGGAATAAAGTTACGCCTCTAAAAGGATGACTTAGACCGGCCATCACATATGTATGACTGTATGACTTTCAAAATCAATTCTTTAGCAATGTAAGTTACTAAAGTATCACATACTTTTGCTTAGTGACAGATGACGTCATCTGTCACGTAATTTGGAAAAATTGAAATCTGCGTTTTATTGGGACCGTGTATACTTATAATTTCATTAAGAAAAAACGCCTGTAAGTTTTTTTCCTTCGTAAAAGAAGTACCAAAATAGTATGAAAAGTAAATTCTTTAGCAAATGCCACGATGTTTTTATACATTAAAAGTTCTTATTGGTACTTTAAAACTTGGTACTTTTTACAGTGCCTAATCGCAGCTACCTTGAGAGAAAAGTGTTACGTAAGATCCTCGATCAAATGCGAGTTGGCGATGATACACGTATACGTTCCAACAATGAGCTGTATGAGCTTCTCAAGGACATCTCGTATTAACATTTCGCGACTGTGCTGGCTCGACTATGTCGTGCGAATGGAGGAGGATACTCCGGCGAAACGGGTATTTGGTGTGTGGATTTGCGGAAGTCGGCGAAGAGGATCAACTTATTTGCGTTGGAATGACCAAATCAAGGAAGCCCTGTCATCGATTGCTGTGACCAATTGCCCAAGGAATGATGTGTTAAGGCAGGCCGAAATCCATTAATCGAGTTATTAATGGCCAATTAAGTAAGTAAGTCAGTAACCGCACAAAGTTTCTTTAATAGATTTACTGTGAGTTTGTCTCCTAAGGAGTTGCCCAAAGAATGTACCAAAAGTACCACGATACCATTATACGCTACAAGTTTATTTTGCCGGCGTATATTCGCTAATCTGGGCTTTTACATGAGCCCTTAGCTAGAATGGCAAATGATAAAAAAAAAAACACCAAAAACTGGTACCTACTTTTGAACAGTTTCACTCCTAAAAAAGCACCAAAGAAAAGTACCAAAAATATCACGATGCTGTGTATCAGTTAATCTGGGCTTTTATACCAGAAAATAGTGCCTATTACCCTAAGGCTATCTATCCTAAAACAGGCACCCAAAGAAAAGTACCAAAAATATCACGATGCTGTTTATATTGCCAGTGTATATCAGTGAATGTTGGCTTATATGTACATACATACATACATACATACATAATTGGCCATTACAACCCTTCAATCAGGATTACGGCCTAGCTTCTCACACCATTTATGTTTGGTGTGTTAATTTTATACGAGTGGCGGGACCAACAGTTTAAAGTCGACTGCGAACGACAGATTTGTGCGAAACTTTTCATGGCAATTTTATTTATCCAAAGAAATGTAGCAAAGATACCACAATACTGTTATAACTTAAAAGTTTCTATTGCCGCAGAATATCAGTTAATCTTGGTCTTAACATAACCTCTTAGATAGACCGGCAAATATTGCCTGTTCCTCTATGGCTACTTATAAGCGGCAGTGTTGAAAAGTATTTAAAAAATAGTTTCCTGAGAAAACTGTTAACCATTTGGGACCATTTTATGAAAAATGTACCAATGTACCAATGTACCCAAGTACCAAAAACAGTACCATCTTTAATAAAGAAAAAAACAAGAACAACAAAAACTAATAATTTTTTATCAACTGCCAAGATTCTCTTATACACTCATACCATAAACTCTTATACACCACAGTCACATACCAATTGTTTGGGGAATAAAATATGAGTAAAGTAAAGTATGAGTTGAAAGCCACACACATGCACACACACACACATACGCACACTTGTGCAATCCATGGGGCTTAGCTTCAGGCTACCATGGGGGTCAGTAGTTGGCGGATAACTGGACGGCCTACTCCATGTAGGCTAGCTGCGAATAACCAATAGCAGTCCCCGACCAAGAGCGGCAGATACGGAGGCGTACTAAAAAAAGGTACAATAACCGAAGACGTTATCTGCGACATGGCGAACTGATGCCGCCATTAGCTAGGCATCATTCCACAGAGGGTTCCCTCAAGAGATGGGAAAATAGGAGAGTAACGCCTCCGTGGTTCCCTCAGTTCCACCGAAGCGGAGAAATACGACGCCCCAAATTGGGGCATTAGAACCGAGCCCGGTAAGGTTCTAATTATGGCATACCGAAAATGGATTTGAATTGGAGAAACAGGCTGACGATGACAGTATTCCGGCACTTTAGTAGGCGGTGTGAAAGCTGGCTGAAATGGCTGTCGGGCTAATGCTGTCGTTGCCCCCGCCCGTTAAAATATGGCAAGTCTGTCGGTACGTTCCTGATTTATCACCGTTAAGTTGGTGTTGTAGGACCAGATGTGAATCCCTGGTTTACGTCGACCTGGCTCTGAACACGTATTCCCATGAGGTTATGTGTCAACCCTTGCGTGGCCTCCCTGCATATGCATAGATAACCGCGGTCTTTCGCGACGACTACAACGATGGATTAGGATAGCGGCAGAGTTGGGGCCCAAACGAATGATTAACAATAAAAATAAACTTATGAATAGAGCGACAAATTCGACGGAGATGAATACCTTAGAGCTGAACGCCTTCGGGCAGAGTTCGAAGATTCCGAGATCTCCAGTGCGGAATAGGGTGATGAACCCATTCGGTCATAGTACGAGGACTCCGAGATCACCGATGAATGGAGAATCTTCGGATTGGTGGCATCGGGGTCGGAACCAAGCGAAGCGACCCGACTGCATCGATCAGCGGGGTTTTTGGTCAACTCGGTGACCAAATTAGAAGCTTAATTGATATGCTGGAGGATGGAAAAGAAGATCAATCCACCAACCGATGAGGGATGCGATTGATTCCATTAAGACCCTTTACGACCTGTACGCAGGTGAGTTGAGGGGCCAGACAATCAAGGAGAAGAGTTGCAGCAGTTCTGCTACACAAACATCGCCTTGGATGAAAAACCAAGAGGGGAAGAGGAGGCAGGAGGAGACTGTTGAGATTCCTGCGGCTAAGAGGAAGACTCCAAATCTGCACCAAAAGTTTTGGCGAAGGGTGCTACCGAGACAACTTTGGGTCGACAGGTAAATGTTGATGAACCAGCTGTAGAAGAAGGGTGGCAAAAGTCACTAAAAGGAAAAGGAAGAAGAAGAACAAGAAACGCAGGAGAAGAGAGCGAAGCCTGATGCAATAATGATAGCAACAAGGATAACACATCGTATGCTGACATATTGAGGAGGGTTAAAACGGACCCTGCTTTGCGAATTAGGGGAAAGCGTTACGAAGATTCGAAGAACCGTCAAAGGCGGACTATTACTCCGCTCAGTAAGAACGGTGAGCGAACGGAGGTCTTTAGAGGGCCATTGGAGAGCTCCTAGGTGAAAGCGTGTCTGTCCACACTCTGAAGGAGAGGAGGACAATTGAGATAAAAGACATTGATGAGATCACGGAGGGAAGAAGATGTTTACAACGCGATACGGAACATTCCAGGTATTGAGGGTTTCAGTGGAACCGATTAGTTGGTCTCAGAAGGGCATATGGTGGGACGCAAACAGCCACGGTATGTCTTAATGCGATGCTGCAGCTATTCTTCTGAAGGAAGGTAGAATTAGGATCGGCTGGTCTATATGCAGGATTCGTGAGAGGAACATTCCGACTAAGTGCTTCCGATGCTTACAATTTGGACATTTAGCCCGTCAGTGTAGGAGTAAGATAGACCGCCGGTACATGTCGCAGGTGTGACAGGAGGGTCACATTGCTGGGAATTGCGAACGGGACCGCTCTGCATGTTCTGCAAAGAGGACAACCCAAGGTTCGCCAACCATATCGCAGGGAGCAGGAAGTGCCCGCAGTTCCAAAGCGGCCTTAAATCGCGTTCGAGGAAATGAGGATAATTCAAATTAATTTGAATCATTGTGAGCAGCCCAGGATCTGTTGACCCAGGGGGTGATGGAGGATAGAATTGACGTCGCAATCATAAGCGAACCGTATAGGGTACCAGGAATCATACCTGGATCACCGACGAGTCTCTACTGCAGCTATATGGATTTGCGCGTTCATTACCTTTCCAGCAAATTATACACGGGACACTTGGTTTCGTAATGGCCAGGATAAAGGGGATTTTCGTCTATAGCTGTTACGCGCCCCCGAGGTGGTCAATGGACGAGTTTCAACATATGATGGAGAGTCTGGCGTCACATGTACGTCGAAAACACCCCCGCTATTATTGGGGGGACTTTAACGCCTGGGGACCGAATGGGTAGTAGATTACTAACGCCAGGGGTCGCTGCCTATTGAGACATTTGCTTCCCTTCCTGTTGCGTTGTTAAATGGACGGAAGAGGCAACACATTTAGAAGGGCTGGAACGGACTCAATAATAGATTTGTCTTTTGTGAGCGAGAGCCTTGTTTCGCGGACCGCGTGAAACTCACAGAGGACTTTACGAATAGCGACCATCAGGCAATCGTGATGACGCTTACAGGACGCACACGAGAGGAGACGGATTGCCGAAGTTTACGGGACCTAAATGGAAGGACTCCTGCTTCGACAGAGAGACATATGAATTGGTGCTGTCGTCTTTTCATACGAATGGCAGCACTGTCGAAGAAATGGTGAGGGGCGTATACGAAGCGCTGAACACTGCGTGTGATGCTGCTATGCCTAGGAGAACTGTATGTAGGGGGCGTGCCCCCTGCTACTGGTGGATGACGAAATTAGAAATCTGCGGTCTGCATGCTTTGGGGCGCGAGAAGGGCCCGCGTACGAGAGGGAGACCGACATGGGAAACCGAACGGGCTGCATATGAGGATCTAAGCATCGACTTAGAAAAGCCATTAAAAAGGAGCAAAAAACTATCCTTTCAGCGGATATGCCAGGGCTAACATCAATCCTTTTTGGGACACGTACCGAGTCGTCTGCAGAAAATTCGGGCTCAGCCTCAACTAGGCTGTCCGATTTTGCTACGGGGAGATTGTCAGTACATTATTCCCACAGGGTCAGCCCTACACTTTTATAAGTAGGGAACCGGGAGGCGGTTCATACCATACCCGAGGTAACAGAGGAGGAGGTACTTGCAGCATGCGCCAGAATAGGAGATAAGAAAACACCGGACCGGATGGAATCCCAAACGGAGCACTTAAGGTGGCTATTCGACATTAGCCGGATATGTTCACCAATTTGTTTCACAAATGTTTTTGTCGAGGGTATTTTTCCACGTATATGGAGAACAGCAGAAATTGGTTCTCATTCCAAAACCTGGCAAAGCTCCAGGTGAACCATCATCGTACCGTCCCATCTGCCTACTTGACACGATGGGAAAAATATTGGAGAGGATAAATATACAATCGACTGCTGACACATGCCGAGGCGAGAGGAGCTCTCTCGGACCTGCAATACGGATTTAGGAAGGAACGTTCACTGTTGACGCGATAAGGAGAGTGGTCGACATTGCAAAAGATGCAATAGAAGGCGAAAGATGGAGATTTGGCTCCAAGGATATTGCGCGGTTGTCACACTTGACATAGGAACGCGTTTAATTCGGCGAATTGGGGGCGGATTATGAGAGCCTTTTCAACATGGCTACGCCGCCATACCTAATGGAGATTCTAAATGATTATTTTCAGAACAGGAAGCTAATATACCTAACGGATGATGGAGAAAAGGAGTACGTAGTGACGGCGGGTTCCGCAGGGCTCTGTACTTGGGCCACTACTGTGGAACATCATGTACGATGGTGTACTTCGACTGCAATTGCCAAACGGGACTACGATTGTGGGCTTTGCAGATGACATTGCCAATGTCTCGGTCGCTAAGACGGTAAAGAAATAGAGGAGAAGACGAACATAGCGATTCGAAAGGTCGGGCATGGCTTGATGAGCAGTTGACACTTGCTGCACATAAAACGGAGCCGTTTTGATAAGCGGCAGGAAGATAGTGGAGAGATGGAAGTGACCATTGGAGGCATCAGATCGAATCGAAGAGGTTCATAAAATACTTAGAGTGATTATCGACGACAGGTTGAACTTTAAGGAGCACGTTAAATTCATCGGCGAAAAGGCATCTGGTAACCAGGGAGCACTGGACGAGGATGATGCCAATATTGGAGGACCCAATCCATTTAAGAGAAGGATAATATCGAGGTTGTAACCTCGATAATGTTAATGCTGCCCAATATGGTCGGAGGCACTCTCCGTCGGGACAACAAGGAGGAACTGGCCTCGGTGTATCGTCTAAGTGCGATCAGGCAGATAAGTGGCTTCAGGACAGTGTCTGATGAAGCGGTACTGGTATTGGCAAAGACAATACCGATAGACATATTGGCGGATGAAATGAGGCGCATTACTTTCGCCGTCTCGAGCAACCGGACAAATGGTAGCTATAAGAGCGGAGAACGAAGAACTTCCATGCACAAATGGCAGTCACGATGGGAGACAGTTTAAAGGGAGATGGACATTTCACCTTATTCCCGATATAACCCCTTGGATGGAGAACAATCACTGCAGCTGAATACTACGTGACCCAGTTCCTAACTGGTCATGGATGCTTCAGGAAGTACCTGCACAGATTTGGACATGATAGTTCCCTATTTGCCAGCTGTGTAGATGAAGAGGAAGATGCGGAGCATATTTTAACATGCTGCCCCAGATTTAGATGGCCCGGTGAAACGAGTTTTGTACCAAACCGGCTAATGGAAGAGGTGATGAATTCTAGGATTCTATGGAGCCAATTAACGCCAGAGAATGGCTGAAGTTATGCTGCAACTCCGAAGGTTGGAGGAACGAAGGCGAATTTAAATTAGTAGGATAAAGCTTTAAAGCTAACCAGCCTCCGCGAAGTAATACCTTACGGCAGTCCCGCGGAGGGAGAGTGGTTGAAAATGTGTGTAGGGGGTGGGTTTAGTACGTAGGCACCAGTGATGTGAATCGTGCTCTTTGTTGGAACAAAAGTGTCTTTCGAAGATTACCACCTCCGGCTTAAGACAAAAAAAAAAAAAAAAAAAAAAACACTTGTGCAATCTTTTATGCATAAACTCAGATACACATTGACATCTCATGCTCTCTCTCGCTCTCTCGCTCTATCTCTCTCGCTCTCTCACTGTCTATGGTCGTTTTTATATCTTTTACGATTTTATCTGCATGTTTGACTGTGCGTTTATGGGAAATATAAGCATGCATGCAAGTATGAGTTTATTTTGTTTGGCATAAATATTTTAAACTCTTCTTCCTCTTCTTCTTCCTATGCATCTATGTACGAGTATGTATGTGTAGAATATTTTGGAAAAATTCATTCATTCACACACAAATACTTGCATGATTGCTGCAACATATATTAAGGCGTATGAGAGAATGTCTGCATGAGTGTGTGTGTGTGTGTGTAAAAGTTTATACAAAAGCAATTGTGTTTGTGTTAGAAGTGAGAATTTATTAAAAAAAAAATAAAGAGATTCTATGGAATTGATGTGCTAAGTAAAAGTGTTTATAAAAATATCAAAATTTGTGTTTGCTTGCCTCTCCTCTCTCTCATTTCTCTCTCCTTCCTATGTAGCTCTCTTTCTAAATTTTTATTATTTATTTGATTTTTTTTCTTTTTTTTTTTGTTGCTGTGCTCTTGTTGGATTTTTTTTCTATCAATTTTCAAAGTGTTTTAGCAATTATTTACATTTAAAGTTGAAACAAAAGCAACAAAAAACCAAAAAAAAAAGAGAAGCCGGAGTAGATATGAACGACAGTTGAGATGCAAGGGAAAGATTGAAAAACAATATAAAAAGTAAATTGAATTTACAATCGGTGTACCGAATAAATAATCAATTTAACAAAAGGAGTAAATTTTTTTATAAATGCCAGCCTGAGAAAATAATTCCGACAAAAAGTTCTTCTTCTCTTCTTCGTTGTTTTTAAATAAATTGAAAATTTTAATTTTAGACAGTTTAAGACTGTTTTTTAAGCCGAATATATAGAGGGGGAGGGGTGATTTAAAAGTTAAATTAAAATTTATTCATTCCATGAATGCCGCGATTGGCCTTACAGTACCTCTTTCGATCGGACCAAAATTAAAGTAACACTTTCGCGCGTATGGGGGGGGGGTCGTATCTAAGCAATGGCACCTCGTATGTTAACCTTGGCAAATGCTCAATTGTCTATGGTTTGTTCGCATAAACACTTTTCTTTAAAGGCGCTCCACAAAAAATAGTCCAACGATGTCAAATTGCAGCTTCTTGGCGGTCAATTGACTTCATCATTTCGTCTGACTTCATCATTTCGTCATCAAACGTTTGATGCAATAAATCGTTTGTGACATGAGATATGTGGCAAGTTGTGCCATCTTTTTGAAACCAAAAACCGTTTGGTTTGCATCAATACCTTGAAGAGGGGGAAACGAAAAACTGGTTGCGCCATCTTGTTGAAACCAAAAACACCGTTTACATCAATACCTTGAAGAGGGGGAACAAAAAAATGCTTAAGCCATCCTCATTTTCAAATAAATTATGCTTCCACTTCACAAGAAGCCGCAACAAGCAATCACTCATAGTGGGTACCATTACGTAATGGGGACCATAGTCCATAGAATGGTTTGCGGATTGGTTGCGTCGTCTTCATTTTCAGAGAAATATGGGCCAATGATGCTTCCGCTTCACAAGCCGTAACAAACAATCACTCATAATGGGTACATTAGCTACTGGACCATTTGTATTGATTTTCTCAGCCCCAAATACGGCAATTTTGCTTATTAACGTACCCGGCCAAGCGTAAATTGTTGGACTTCAACTGAAAAGATGATTTTTTTTTCTTTTTTGGCCAATTGGACATCATTGTTCAGTTTCTCGGTGACCAGTTGTTATTTAAGCATAAATAAAGACGCTGGGCATGTTGACATCAAGTATCATCGCAAAGTTCATTTGAGTAATAGGCTTGAAAGAGGCAAAAGATTGTGTTTAGACATGCGAGTCATTGTTTGCTGCTCGTAAACTTATATGGTGAGCACAATATGTCAGAAACACATAGTTTGACATCAAAGAGAGTTCCGGGGAAATTGTATTAGACGTAAGAAGAGTGGCTCATGCGAGGCTCATGCATTTATTTTAAAGCGCATTTAAAATCAACCGGGAGAAGTCAAAACTCAAGAAATTGACTGTCATAGAACTGAAGTTTTTAAAGATGATTTTGCATCTTTGAAATGTTGTTTGACCGTTTCAAAAAAAGTCGTATCATACATATGTGAAGAGCGAGCATAAAATCTACAGTCACAGCCAGATTATCCATTGCGTCACGGATATATTCCGTAATTGGTGGGTTCTTTATTTTAATTTTGAGTAAAAGTGCTGACCAGCATTGGCATTGAATGCTTGACGAGGCATATGGTGATCCTGTTCGAAGAAAACGATTTTAATGTGATAAATGAAGCACGTGCAAGGCCTCTTAAACAAACAATATTGATCGACGATGACATACATAACATAATTGGCCATTACAACCCTTCAGTCAGGATTACAGCCTGGTTTCTCAGGATTACAGCCTGGTTTCTCATACAGCCTGGTTTCTGTGTGTTAATTTGAATGGCGGGACCTACAGTTTAAAGTCGACTCCGAGCGACAGATTTTTCTGAGAAACTTTTCATGGCAATTTCATTTACTGTCAGAGTTTTTGCCAGAAATCTACTGAAAGGAAGTCGCTGAAGAAATATGTTTTCATATTTCGTTTTAGATGTCTGACCGGAGATTCGAACCTGGCCTTTCGTCTAATAAGCCAACACACTACCCAGACCTGGCCTTTCGTCTAATAAGCCAACACACTACTTACTAGACTACGGCGACTTCAACGATGACAGAAATGTTAAAAGTTGCACAACAAACACAATCAATTTTTAAGAGTTTAAAACCTGTGGGTAAAGATTCAAGAGTTTGATGCAACATGATTTGCATGGCAGACTAATGGAAAAACGAAAAACTGGTTGTGAGACTTTGCTTTAAAACGCAATAGAAAATAAATGTTGCATCGTATTATTACTGGCGATACAAAAAAATTTGATTTATTTTCAGATTTCGAATTAAGATCGGTTCAAGACACAATCACAGAATTACGGTAGCAGCTGCTACAATAGCCGTCATATTTAGCAGACTTGACGATGATACATGCATTGGCTTAACAACAGTTCGATACCTACGAGGAAATCGAAAATTGATGACGAAGAGTTTTATTGGCGTGGAATCCACAAATTGCTTGGAAGATGTAGAAAAATATGTAGCCACCAGCAATGGCCAATAATTCCAATAAAATGTTTTTACTTTCCCT
>QOCX01004837.1:0-13912 GCA_005959815.1 Sarcophaga bullata | reverse complement strand
GATGATGTCGGTTTTGCTAAAAAAAAAAATCATCTTTTCGGATGAAGCTTACTTTCATGTTGGTGGGTACGTTAATAAGGAAAATTGCCATATTTGAGGCCTTGAAAACCCACACGTGATCCTACAGAAGCCAATGCACACATTACAACTGACTTTTTGGTGCAGCTAGTAGATCAAAGGCTTCACTTGCCCATATTTCTTTGAAAATGAGGACAGTGCATCCATTGCGGTCAATGGAGACACCTCACGCACCATAATAACCAAATTTTTCAACCCGCTCTTCATGATATTGGTGTGAATGATGTTTGGTTTCAACAGGATGCTAAAACTTGCTACACAACTCAAGCCACAATTGATTTATTGCGTCAAACATTTGATGGCCTTTTAATGAGCCGAAGTGGTAAGGTCAATTGGGCGTCAAGAAGCTGCAACTTGACACCGTTAGACTATTTTTTCTGGGGCTCTATTAAAGAAAAGTATCATGCCAATAAACCAGACACTAAACCTGCACGAAATTGTAAGAACTGCGTCATACTTACTTAATTGCTCATTACAACCCTTTAGCCAGGATCACAACCTAGTTTCCTGTATCATCCTTTGTTGCTAAGGTTAATTTTATACGTGAATGGACTGGACATACATATTTTCTCGTATGGTTTGAGACTGTATGGAGCTGAAAGAGGAGTTATTTCTGGAGAATTGGTAGGTATAGCTTACTTAATAAGGCTAACAAACCATTGTAACGTCTTCCAAAGGAAAGTTTCGGCAGTACGGGCTGCATTAATGTTTGCTAGGAAAGATAATATCGCTTGAGGAGTTATGGAAACACTTTGTGACAAACCAGGTGTCTATTATTGAGTTCTTTGAATACCAATACCTTACCAATTATTTCCTTTTTAGTTGTGTTAGTATTTCCTAAGCTCTTGCACTTTATTGCCCAGTGTAAACAGGTTATTAAACCTATCATGTTGACAGTTAAAGCCTACCCTTTTGCAACGAAACAAAAATTTTATTGAAATATGCCGCGAGCTGTCAGGCCTTTACGCAAACGCTGATTATTACATACATACAAATATAATGGCACAGAGAGTATGTCACAGGCAAAATAAAGAAAGAAACAAAAAAGTATTTTGGAAAAACGGCTGTCAAATTCTCATCAAATATAATTTTATTTGTCATTTTGATTATGACATTGTAATGCTTTAATTGATGTGCTATTATGATTGCTACGGTATGGTCTGGTTCCCAATACAATACATTGCCGGGTGTATGTACACAAATTTATTTTCCATTTTATTTTAAATCCTCCCGCATTTAAAAGCCCCGCCGCCAACAATACAAACAGAAATGAAACAAAAAGAATAAAATATGCTGCTTCATATACATACATACATACATAAACACATACTTGTACAAACGATTACACAGAAAAAAAGAAATGAAAGAAAAGCCAGAAATGAAAGAATGACTGAACAAACGCTTAAATGACATGTTAAAAGCAAAATTGTATCTTTACAACCAAAAGCAACAACATACAACATACTTTATACATTTGTAGTGTATGCATACAAGCATGTACATACATACATACATACAACACAAATGTTGCATGCAGTTTTTGCTTATTTACAGAATTTACTCACTCATACATGCATTCGCATTTACGCTTTCAATGTACTGGGTAGGGTAGTAAAAAGGTACTCAAAATTCATTGCTCAACAGCGTTAGAAGGAAACCGTTTCATAAGAATAAGGAAAAAGCGTAGTAGGATTGGGAAAATGTCTCCGATTCCATAGGTTAACTGCGATAAGACAAAACTAAAGCGAGAAATAGGAACAGTATTCAGGAACTTCATTCCTTTAAGCTAAAGAATCGGCGTAGTCTTCTATAAAAGCTAAGCTTGCTAGAAAGTAAGTATTAAACCTTGTATTACATGCCGTCTCCCTGCTAGATCACAGACAAGCAACCAGATTCTGTTGGCACTACTCATTAGGGTATGCTTTCCACCAAGTGTCTTCATCTTACATGCTTGGCTGTTGTTATTTTCACGCACTCTTAATATAAGATGGCCTGTTCTAATAATGACGTACTTTCTCCGCCTATTTTATGGCTCACCATGAGGCACCTGAGGCTTTAGGAAATCCTACAAGCAAAAGTCTAACAGAGTAATATTGCACGATGTCGGTTGTCCTCACCTTCACTTAAGACGACCATGTCCTCAAATCGCTCTTGGATAATATCCAATATAGCATGAGCTGTGTGCCACTTAGAGCAGTCTTGTTAAAACCATATTTTCTTGGTATCCACATCATCCAATTCCAAGCCAATTAATTGATCTCACATTAGAAACTGATGGCCTGGCCAATATCATAGGCAATGAAGCAGGTAGTCCTTAATCTTTACCAAGCACTGAGACTTATCATGATGGAATTGAACACTCTTCCCTTTTGCCAATTAAAATTCATCAAATCATTCCATTCATCCTGAAATGAGTCGCTTCTCTGATGATTTTCTGATACCTACAGGGGTTGCCAACTGCTCTAGAGCCCAGTTAACACACACACGACATCCGTGCAAGGGGGAAATTTTTTACCAATGCTTGACTTCAACTAGGCCCATGATACATTTATCCAATGCCTCATCACGTGGGGAGCTGTATTGTCTTAACCAGAGTTGAGAGCACTATCCTGGCAAGCTAAGGACTACTGTCAGCATCTGATGTTGTCTACAACAAAAAAATTTCTTTAGAAATTTCGTTTCAACAGAAACTGTTTCAAATGTGTGTGCCATGTAGGAATGGTTGGTTCTGTGGTTGTTAGATTTCTTCTTACTACACCTTCTATTCATTCAGTGTACAGAGTACATGTCACATTTAAAATGTTCACTCAACCCCAGAAATTTTTGTATTTCTTTTGGGTTTTTTTTGGAAAATAATTTCTGTCTGTCAGTAGTTGCGTTTTTGGTTCACTTTGGGTTTCATTTTTTCTTCTTCTTGATTTTATTTAAATAACGAAAAATGACAGACGGCAACCATGACAAGTTAAATTTTCTTTTATTTTAATAATAAGTTTTCTTCTTTTACTCTTTGTTGTTGTTGTTGTTGTTGTTATTATTTAATTCATATCCGCTTAAACATTAAAATTTACTTTTTTTTTTTGCATTAAATTCATCATGATGTTGTTGTACGTACGTACGTACGTTTTTCATTGGGATTGTGATATGGAAAATCATGTAATTGATGTTCTTTAATTGCCAGCAAACGACAACGACAACAACAACAACAACAACAACAACAGCAACAACTGTATTTACATAATAGCAGATTGACATACAACAACAGGGAAAGAAAACAGGAAAAAAAACACTGAACGCCGAACGGACAGACATGAAAATAATAATCAACAACTGACTGACAGCAGCAGTGGTTGGTGTTGTTGTTGTTGTTGTTGTTGTTGTTGTCGTCAATGTAGTGCAGAAAAATTGTAATGTCACTTAATGATCTCGTGGGTAATGTAATGTAAAACTCATACATAATAAATGTGATTAAATTATAATAAGGATATGATAGGATTCTTTTTCCTTTAATGCTTATTCCCTTTTTTCATTTCTTTCTCTTTCTCATTCTTTTTGTTTTTCCTTTTTCATTACATGCACTACTATAGGTATCGGGGCAATATATTTTGTTAGGGAGGTAGCATGTAACGTCTTGTAATATTGGCTGGATAAACTTTTTTGGTTATCAGATAGGATTGGAATCCTTGATCCGGTAATAGGAATGGGGATAGCACAAATTGATTCAATAGGGCTGGATCTAACAAGAAGATTTAGGTCACAACTATGTATGCTCCAGCTTAGCTCACCACCTCCTTTTCATCACCCCTAACAATGGAAAATATACGACAGTTTGCCCATTCATAAATGAATTCCTAACACAGTCTACTTCAATAAGAAAACATATCCTGAAATATAAAATATTTTATGCCATACATAAATCCTTACTGTCGACTAGTAGCAACAACAACTCTTTAATTCATATTTCCATACGTCTTATCTTTGGGTTTCTATTGTATTTGTTGAAAACAAGGACACCGAAAACACCCTCGAATGCATATTTTTAATCGCATTGAATTGAATAGGTTGGATGGGTGCAAAATTTCTGTTCACAATTATTGTTAGTGGTATGTGGTATATCTGTGTGTGTGTGTGTTTGGGAAAATTAACGCACGAAATGGCTATTAAAGTCAGTGAATAGTTAAATGAGATAATGTCTTATGGATTTGTGTTTTATCGAGAAATATTTCTAAGAATTATATGACAAGGAAAATATTTGAAGCTATTATGCTAAATGCAGATTATTATAAGCGTTTAAACGTTATATCATGTAATTTGCTAAAACCACAAGATTATACAGTGGCTGGTTGATAAAAGTTTTCCAAGAAGCTTGTCTCCACTGGAACACAATGAAGGGAGAGAAATTTAAAATTTTCTTTTGCCAGTTCTGAGTATTTTAGACTGATGTTAGGTTAAGTTCGATAACTAATAATCGCTCAAGTATCTCGTCTTCGTCCCCTAGATTCATATCAACATTAGTCTTAGTAAAGCTACTAGCTACACCGGCATCATCTTCGATAACAATTTGAGCCTTGAAAAGGAATTCATACAGCAGATAAAGGATCTTTTATTCCCGCAGGGAGGCCATTGATTCTGCTAGACCTACAATTCTCCTACGAAGTTCCTGAAAAGAGAATGTTCTGGAGGGTAAGGATGTACATTAAGTACCGAGAATGGTTTCAGTAGGCATTATAAGTTCTTTACTTACCTTCAGATATAGTTGGTAGGAGATGGCAGCGTACTCAGCTTCTCACCCGAGGAATACTTTGCAATGGATTGGTAATACTTGCGAGCAATGCAATACTTTCGAGGTAGTTGTCATAAATGATTGTCTTCATAATACGTTGATTCCAAGCCAGGAGCCTAGAGGAATGGTCAAAAAAATTCAGCCAAAACGTACGACAGTTAGCCTCACACTCGATGTGAGCTTTCCATATCATTGCGGCGTTTTTCGGGAAAAAATCCTTGAGATTAAGCAGGATAATGGCTGGCTAGTACAATTCTTTCCTTCAATATCTATGCAGACAGCCATTACACCCTCCCTACGCCTTGAAACTCTTCCATACCAGAGCACATTTCTTAATTAATTAGCTGAACTAGTCAGATTGGTGCTGGGAGCATACATTCGCCATGAGAACTTTCTCAAAAGTCTGTCACTTGGAATGGACTTTAAACTGTAGGCCGCTCTAAGTGATGTGAGAAGCTAATGACTTCTGCGGTAGTTCTAATGACGAGTTAGTAGTGTAAACTACAGAACAATTTCTCTGCCGTTTTCCGCTCATAAGGATTCTGAGGCGATAGCCTATCGAACACGAACGAAGAATTTATTGAACGAATGTATCTAGTTAAAGCCGATTTCAATAAAATTCTTATAAAATACTGCATCACAGGTCGTTGGTATCTAGATCATCCAATTCAAGCCATAATAAGTTGGAAATCATTGCTTTATAGTTCTCACCCTTGAGAGTGTTGACGTATTGCTCGCAAAGAAAAATGAAACGTTGACGAAGCCAATACCAAAACTCACATCAAACAGTGCCTTTTTATAATGAACTGGAAGCTGTTGGTTCTCATGTGAGCTATTATCGTACGAAATTCGTTAATTAAGCAAGTGAATAGGCCTCATCGATGAAAATGATTTTTTGCTGCAAAACTATGACAGCTGCCAGCTGCTCTTATGCCTCTTCAGCAAACACAAGTCGTTCGCTATGATCGTCTACCGAGTTTCTCGAATTCTTATTCACAAGCTTACAAACAGTGGCTGCCACGGATCAAGTCCTTTCAGTAGGACGAATAAACCATTCAATAGGACTTTTAGGCTGATCGTAAAATAGTCGAAGAGCGCTGTACGTTGTTCGCACTCGACACCTATTTTGATAGAACAATTCTATTATTTGAACATATTGGTGAGTGCCATATCCGTCCATGCTGGCTTGCAAAAACAGAGTGAATAAATAACAATTAATGGAAGACCCGATAGTATCGGTTTACTTACGTTAGCAGGCCGATGTCTTATATTGAAACATGCCATTACAACGTACCAACGCGCTTAAATACTGTTTCGGGTATTTGTTTGTCACAATAACGAAGAAGATAATGTCTGTATGGGGTTCCCAATTTACTACCCAAGTATAATAACAACACCCCTCGCATATTTGTTTTATTTAATATAAGAATGCCTGCCCCTTTAAAATTCAAGCAGAATTTTTACTTCCGTGTTGCATTGGTGAAGGCCTATTAAAATGTCGTTAACCTTGAATATATTTTTGTATAAAATAACAACAACAACAACAATAATAGGAACAATAATATTTCATAAAAACTAAAAATACTTTCATTTTTTCTTTTTAATTAAACAACAAGACTTACAAAGCCGCCACTTCAGTAATATCATTACAAATCTATGAGAAGAAGCGAGCAATCTTATCACACCCTGTTTACAAATGGAATTCCAACACAAATTAGACGATGAATGAAGTATTTTTATAAGGTTTTGTATTAAAAATAAACGTAAGAAATGAAACGGTGTATGTGAGTGTGTGTGTGTGTGGTGTGTTCATTTGTATGATAGTTTGAGTGTGAAATGTGACATATTTTTTGAAATATGATTTTAAAACACTCATGTTAACCCCCACCTCTTTTTGAAGATGAAACTAAACGAGCGAGCACGTTATAACCTTAAGGGACAGCAGAAACTGATTTTTTTTTTTTTTTTTTTGTTTGGTATACCTTAACAAACTCTTGTACTAGCATGGATTTAAAGTGGTAAAGCCATTGTAAAAGGAAATTTACAACATGTGATGAAAATGGTTTGTGCTGATGATAATGATGATGATGATGATGAGAACATTTGTTGGATGCTATACGTTGACACATTATTTTCAATGTTTTTTCTATCCACCACTCCACAGGAAAATGAGACTATAAAAGAAGAAATTATTTTAAATAAAAACGAAGAAAATAAATTTTCAAATACACACCGACCAGCACAAGAGCTATGCAACATGCTGGAGCATGCTGTACAGCATGTCATACACTTTATGCTGTATGCTAAAGCTTGTAACATAGGCTAACCCTGTTACCCTTTAACAACAACTTAAAAAATAAATACAACAACGCATTGCCTTTTATAGGACTCCAGCAATTGTAATCTAAATGGGGAAACTACTTAAGCATGCAAGCAACTCCTTATATGTGTTTATATGTACCTATGCACTTTGGTTTAAACAACAACAACAACAACAACAACTCTTCAAACTTTACTATCATACTTCTCTGCTATTTCTACCGGCTTAAATATGCAGCCAAAGGCATCATCTTGTTATAGCCGCACAGGCAGCCAGCCCAGCCATCCATTCATCCAAAGAAGAAGGCGTACTGCTAGGCCAACATAACAAAATAAAACAAACAAGCATACAAACAAGCATACAAACAAGCAAGCAACACTGGCAACCATTGAGTTAACATCAACGTGTCTCATTATGTCACATGTGACACTGTTAATGATAATGTTTGTGCTGTTCATGTCAACGCTTAGCATAACGAGGCAAAATTGCTCCTGGAATACGTATGCATCTACTCTACAATAACAAAATTCTTAATTGTACATTAGATGTGCTGTGATGTTGTTGTTGTTGTAGTTGTTGTTGTTGTTGTTATTGTGGTTCTTATTATTTTTGTTATTGCTTTTGAAGTTCTTGTTCTTTCAAGAGATGATTCGCATGTTTCGTACAGTATGTAACGAAAGTATGTTCAATTTGAGAATTTTTAAACTAAAAAGGAGGCTCCAAAGGGATGTACTTGCTTACATTGCTTGTTTGACTAATTTTTGCAAACAAAATATAAGAAATATACTTTTTCCCAAGGCCAATACAAGAAGTTTTTAAAAAACAAAACAAAATTTGATCATGCTAAACACTCTCCTCGTGACAGGCATTAAAATTGTATTTTTCTCCTTCAAAAAAACACTTTTTTTAGATTATTGTCTCCATTTCATTGCGTTTACATTTTACTTCCCCACTTTTTTTTTGCTGTTCGTTTTCAGTTCAATGTCATTGCCATTGTCTAAAAGGCATCCATCCAAGAGTACATCGTCAGCATTACGAACAACTGCATGCGTTTTAAGCGACAACAGACAGTAGCTGCGATGGAAATTTCTAGTTTTCAGAGACTATTTATTATCAAAAATGTTTTAATTTTCTCTTTCGCTCCCCAAATACTGCCGAATACTCACTCTGCATATGAAATCAAAGCAATTGGAAAATTTTTTTTGTTTGGTTTTCTATGACATTTTTTAATGTTTTCGTTTAAAAAGAAATTCGTTAGTCTTGTTGTTCTTATTATTGTTTCGTTATTCTCACTTAAAGTAAATTATTGTTGTTGTTGTTGTTGTTGTTGTTATTGTAATTTTTAATAATAAACATTTAATGTTCTTAATATGGCACTTAATTATGATTGGCGTTTTTATGACACTTTTTAATCGATACAAATATGATGTTCTTTGTCTTCCCCCATTCAATTTGTACTACACGATGGCGTTTGGCATCCAAAGTCAAAGCTGAAATGGAACAAAAAAATTGGGAATAAAATTTTAAAGAAAATCTTTTTGAATCATAAAAAAATTCTAATATCACAGCTGTTTTTTAATTAAAAACAAGCTGTAGTTGCTTTTGGAGCACAACATTAAAAATAAATGCTCTTCCGATGAGTACCCAAAAAAAAAAACGCATTAAAAATAACGAAATTTTAAGAGAAAAGAAAATAACAGTGTGAGACTGAACTTTGTGGATAGGATAGGTTGAATAGGAAATTCATATGAAGACAAAATCTATCGGGTCATCGAAGAAAAACTTTCACACTTCACCATTCATAATGGCCGTGTGGCAGAAGTAACTCTTTTTAGTCTATTTTGTCAAATCGCCTTAGACGGCTTAGGCCGAAATTGAGGTATTTCTGTTCGGGCAACGTACCACGTGCTTGGCCTATATTACGATAGGACTATCCGCAATGTGGTGGATAAATTCAAATCCATTGGTTCAGTAAAAGAAACCATCCGTGAGAGTTGGCAGGAAAATGTGAGACAGGCTATTTCTCATTCCTCATAAGACCATAATGTAGAGAATAAATTCGAGTCCACTGGTATAGTAAACAATCCATGGACATCCGCTCGTTGGCGAAGCAAGAGATCTACCAAAAAATCAAAGCCAACCGTGAGAGTTTGCAGGAGAATACAAGGCAGTCGATTTCGTGTCACGCAGAAGACCACAATGTAGAGAATAAATTCAAGCCCACTGGTTCAGTAAATGATCGACGACTATCTACCAAAAAAAATATCAAAGTCAGAAATGAGACTTTGCAGGAAAATGGAAGGATTTCGCGTCGCCTCACAAAGACACAATTTGGCAAATTTTGCAGTGGAACTTAGGCTGTAAAACACTAAAAGTAAAGGACATTGGCAAACAAGGCGAATTTGATGCATGCGCTCTGAAGTAACTGAAAACTGAAATTAATTTTCATCACGAAATCATTTTGAGAGTTAAGGAACTGGTCAAACTACGTGTACAAACAAAATTTATAGGCTACGTAGGCCAATAGGTAATGTGTATGCACACGGTTCAAACGGTGAGGCCACCAGTTCAGACCCCGGTCAGATATTGCTCCAAAAATCGGTTATTCGGTCCCTGAAGGTCCTTAACTCATATTTAAATTAACCACAACATAAAATGGTTGCATGGGTACGTGAACAAAGAAAACTGATAGTCGTCGTAGTCTAGTAGGCAGGCCACAACTCAAACCCCTGGTCAGACATTCCCAACAAAACGAAATGTGAACAAATAATTTCTTCGGTGATTTTCACTCCGCAAATTTCGGACAAAAACTAAAAATTTCCATGACGAAGTTTTTCAAAAAAATCGGTCCTTCGCAGTCGAATTTAAACTGTAAGTCCTGCTACTCATTTATAAAATTTAACACACACAACATAAGTTGCTTGAGAAGCTAGGTTGTAATCCTGACTGAAGGATTGTAATGAACAATTTTGTATTTATGTACTCGTATGTATATGTATGTGACATGTAACACATTAAAATTTTTTCGTTAAAGAAAAAAAGTCCCAAAATTCCATTTAAAATTTAAACGCTATTCTTTCAAATATTTTTCCAATGGCCACTTGAAATTTAATTTCGTAATTAATTAAGCACTTATCAAATATCACTTTTAATTAAGTTCTAAACAAATGACCTTCTTTTTAAAGTTCTTTAAATATTTAATGAATTGCCTTGTCTGGCCTAGTTTTAATGAAAATGAACAAAAAAAGAAAATCACTTTCTCTCAAATAGCCACTCATGAAATCGAAATTTTCCTATACTAACCTGGCAATTTTTGTTTTATTTGTACAGCAACTGCTACTGCTACGGCTACTAAGTAAACAACAGCAATGAGAAGCAGCAAAAAAAAGAAAGAAAAACGAAACCTATCTTGACAGGGTATTCAAATTAGTTTAAATCCTCTCAAATTACTGCTAACGCTGAAGGTAAACAAGTAGAAAATTAAGAGCAGGGGCAGAGATAGAGATAGAGAGAGAGAGAGACAAGTATCACATGTCCTTTAATATAGTTTTGTTTTTTTGTTGTTGTCCCTCTTGCTGTTCATGTATGCATGTATGTTTTGTATTAGGAGAGCTCAACTCATTATGAGTTTAATTAAAGTAAAATAACCTAAATTAATCACCTGTATAGCTTGCCTTACCTGGGCAATATAATCAACATTATCAGGTAACGAATATGTAAGAACATATATGCATATGTACATATGTATGTATGGTATATGTATGTATGTATGTATGTATGTCAACATACATACATGGCCGTATAGTTTATTTATTATAAATAGAGGGGGGGGGGTTATATTTAGTAAGTGGCTCTATCAGTGTGAAAGCGTACATCTAACACTTGATATACGGCCATTTGTATAGGGTAGGGTCTAAGCCATTAATCTCTTAAGAAATGTAATGCCTACTATGAAATATTATGTATTCGGGAGTACTTCTACGAATACCGAACGGGATTACAATTGTGGGTTCTGAGTAAGACATTGGCATAGTCTCAGTCACTAAGGCGTTAAGCAAAATAAGAGAGACGGCGAACGTAGTAGTTTATAGAATTAAATCATGGCTTGTTAAAACTGAATTGACGCTTGCCTCACACAACCCACGTGCTGTACATAAGACAATTGCTGTAGATAAGACAGCGAACACCCGACGTTGTCCATAACAGACCTAATAACTAACAAATGATTCCGCAGTAGTCTAGTGGGTAATGACAAGATGCCGGCTCAAGAATTCAAGACTTATCAACAATGCTGGACATATATTCCCTTCTGCAGCTCGAAGTAAATCTAACCCATAACTAAGGCATCATGACAAGGGGAACTTACCTCACAATGGGTAAGGCAATAGGCCATAAAGTCACCGAGTAAACTTAGCTGTGAACCTAACCTATCATCTCTTATCGTTCCTGCGGATCGAATTAATTCTAATCTACAACTAAGGCATTATGACAAGGGGAACTTACCTCACACTGGGTAAGGCAATAGGCCATATAGTTACCAAGTGAACTTGCCTGTGAACCTAACCTATCATCTCTTATCGTTCCTGCAGCTTGAAGTAATTCTAACCCACCACTAAAGTGTCATAACAAGGGGCTTACCCTACACTGTGTAGCACAATAGCCCATACAGCTGCAGGCTACCAAGTGAACTTAGCTGTGAACCTAACCTATCATCTCCTTATCGTTCCATTATTTGCATGGCTTTGGTTTACACTACCACAAGCAAAGATCATATCAGCCTTCTTTCTAGGCCTTAGTATATATTTAACGGTTTATATTGTACTCGTCCAGTAACATATGCCTGGCGTTTTGCCCAGCACGAATGTAGATATGTTTGTGTAGACAAGTGTGGGCACACATCAAGATTACTTCCGGTTCAGTAATACAAACAAACAACAAAAAAATAATTGTTCGCTCAATGCAGTAGTGAGTGGCCTCAACAAACTCATTTGCACATCGACTAGAATACGGTACCAAAGCACAGGTTTGAAACTCGTAAATATATTGTTATTGCTGTTGTTGTTTGTGTTGTCATTATTGTAATTTATACTTCATTTAGGGCAATAGATTTTTTTTGTTTTGTTTGATTATTATTTAGCAGCCTTTCCTAGTGTTTGTATCTGCTTATATCGTCCAGTTCTTTGCGTATTTTTTTTCGTTTTGTTTTGTTTTATTTTCGTATGTTTTTTTTTCGTTTGTTTTTTTGCTGCTGCAGTTCAAAGAGCAAATGAAGCGATTTATTGGTGTCATATGACATGCCATATTATTTTACCACCTGCACAAAGTGTTTATATAACGTACATGCATGCATGTCTGTCCAAAATTTTTTTTTTATTTTCATTTTGTTTATAATAAAATTACATTCATAATAATAATAATAACAATAACAATTCATTTAATATCATTTTATTATTTTCGTAGTCATCAAATAAAATTAAATTGTTTTCCGTTTTGATATTTTATTGCTGCTGTTATGATCATAATAAATATGAAATTTATGTTCGCATTTGAATGATTTTTAAATAAATTATGAAGATGATGATGATGATGATGATGTTTAATGCAATCAAACAAAAGTACAAAAAAACAAAAAACAATTGTAAATAAAAATTAATTAATTTATTAAACAGGATATACACACAACGTTTATTCATGATTCATGATTGTGTGATGGAAATTTAAAAAATTTAAGTTCGCAACAAACAAGTTGTGGTTGGCTGCTACCAGTTATAAAATTAACAAAAAAAAAAGAAATAAAAAAAAATAAAACAAAATTTATTCGATAAATAGAACGTATAGTCTTTAATATATAGGGCATTACGTGTTTCTATTTTTAAATTAAGATTGCGGGAGCTATCAATGAATTTTTTATTCCTTGATGCCATTATTTATTGAATATAAAATCGTTCACGATGTCTGCCGCCATCAAACCCCACAAGAAAAAATCTAGAAATGTTTCTCTTAGCGCATTCCGTCTTTAGCCCACTCTTACGACCATACGTTCAGTTTTTGTGATCCAGGCGAAATCGCCGTCAGCATGTATCTTGCATCAATAAGGTATGTCCATGGTCACATAACATTTACTATGGCATATTATGTAGGCTATAGTATCTTCATCTACAATTACCGAATAGAACTACAATTGTTGGCTTTGTTCTAAACATAGGCATATACTCAGTCACCAGGGCAGTAAGGAAAATAAAAGAAATGACGAACACAGCACTTCAATTACATGCAGCATGATTTGTTTGTTAAGGCTGGATTGTCACTTGCTGCTCATAAGAGAACCATATTTTAGTACTTATTAGACACAAGGCCTCGATTCCAACCCCAGATCAGATGCCTCTAACAAAACGAAATAAAAAAATATTTTTTCGGTGGCTTCCTTCTCTCCCCCGATTTCTGGCAAAAACCCTGAGAGTAAAAATAAAATTCGTCATGAAAAATTTCTCAAAAATCTATCGTTCCGATCGTTCGGATGTTGACTTTAAATTTGTAGGTCCCGCCGCTTATGTATAAAATTAACACACACAACATAAGTGGTGTGAAAAAATTTATGAAAATTGCCAAAAAAAAAGCTGCTCAAAAATTTGTCCCTCGGCTACGACTTTAAATTGCTGGTTTTATCACTCACGGATAAAATTTATATGCACAACATGGTTAGTGTGAGAAGCTAGGTTTTAATTTTGACTGAA
>QOCX01004836.1:0-13913 GCA_005959815.1 Sarcophaga bullata | reverse complement strand
AATTCTTTCCAAGTTAGAAGGGGTAGGCACTATCTCAATACGAGGATCATAGATGCTGGTAGCCACTCTTGGAGAGAAAACACCCACCAGTTCGTTCATGGAATCCCTCCATGAAGACAATACTTTATCGCCAACATAAAAGCAAGCGAAGTCCGTTTGCCTATTCCTTCCCTTGAAGATACGGTAAACCTTACCTCGGGGTCTTCCCTATTGTCCCATACAAAACTCCTCCACTCGTCCTCCTTCACAGTAACGATTCTGTCCTTGTACGTCCTTAGATTACGTAGATATTTAGTCTTACGCTGAGCCAATTCTTCAGCATTAGTACGCTTACCCGTCTGGAATCGTTTCCTGAGGTGTCGGACATGCCGTTGCATCATATCAAGCTCATGGGTCCACCACCGAACCTCACGAGGCACGATCTATATTATTCCCCAAGTAAGGCGTCATTAACAATGGTCATCCAAGTCCACTGATCTGGTCGTCAATTGCTACAGCCGCTTCAGCCTCCCTAAGACGCGTTTGCGCATGCGGTTGATGTCCCCTGTCTCCACAGTTCGTTTTTAGTGATAGAAACCCAATCATGTGCTAAAAGTGATAGTCCCTTTTGATCTTGGAAACAATACCGCGACGTATTATTTTCAAATCAAGGGGTGCTACACCTACCAATACCTGAAGAGCGTCCGTTGAGACTGTCCAGCAAACTGGCACACAAGCCAGGAGAATAATTCTCTGACAGGGCCTTCTTCCTTAGGGCCTTACGTCGGCCAACAACAGACATGACCGTCTCGTACCACACAGATGTACCATACGCCGCACTAGCGACGAATAGTCCACCGTATATGGTGCGTACGGCACGCCTGCTGAGGCCCCAGTCGCTCCTGAGAATACGCCTAATTGATCCTACTACCTTGGTTAGTTTCTCCCTAACTCTCAATATGCACCAGGAAATTCATCCTTTCGGTCATAGAGATTCCTAGGTATTTGACTTCTGTTGCATATCTAATGCTCACGTTACCAGCTCTAATGAGTGGACTACGTCCGATGGACAAGCTGCCCTTAAGCAACATTGTCACAGACTTGTCAGTTGCCATATCGACACCAACATTTCGACCCCACTCGCATGCGATCCGGATGACCTCACCACCATATGTCTCCAGCGCAGCACGAGACTGGCCTTAGACAATGATGAGCAGGTCATTCGCATACGCACACACCTTGGAAGTAAGGCCGAGCTGACGCAACAGGGGGTCCAGGTTCCAAATGAATGGACCACAGATGGAGCCCTGCCGACAACCCCGAATGACATCCATTCAAACCGTGTCACTGGCACTTACAACACAAGCTCGCCTACCATGGAAATAACTAGACCAGAGGCCTAATTAACTGCAGCCTACCTCAGCTAATCTCCTGAAAACACTGTCCCAAGAGAGGTAATCAAACGCAAAGCACCTCTGAAGTCAACAAATATTTCAAGAACATATTTGGAGGTATTTTCCTCTACACTGCGCTTGACGTAAGACCAAGCGTCCTCAACACATCTACCTGCTCTAAAACCGTACTGGTGGTCACATGTGCCTCCGGTGTAGGCCTCCATTAGTCGAGACACCATAATCTTCTCCAGAACTTTTTCAAGCACTGGAAGAAAGCTGATGCCCCGATAAGAGCGGGGATTACTCACCACCCACGCAGGCACATTTCCAACCACTTGGAAAATATCCCTCTAATATACACTTCCCAAAGATTGCCTTCAGATATTCTGGTATGGCCTTCCAGATGTTCTTACACATCAATCCGGTCACACCATCAATACCTGGCGACTTCCTACTCTTGATCTGGCAAATAATGTCAAAAAGTTAACTTCTTTCCAAGTTAGGAGGGGCAATCAATACCTCACTACGAGGATCATAGCTGCTGGTCTCCGCTCTTGGAAAGAAAACCCCCAACAGTTCGTTCATGCAATCCCTCCATGAAGGCAATACATTATCGCCAACATGAAGGCAAGTCAAGTCCGTCTGCCTACTCTTTCCACTGAAGATACGGTAAACCTTACACCAGGGGTCATCCCTATTGTCCCTTACAAAACTCCTCCACTCGTGCTTAACAGTAACGATTCTGTCCTTGTACGTTATAAGACTTCGTAGATATTCAGCCTTACGCTGAGCCAAATCTTCAACATTGGCACGTCTATCCCTCTGCAATCGCTTTCTTAGCTTAACTCTCGGTTCCACCACCGTACCTTACGAGGCGCGTTCGATATCTTTCTCCCTAGTAAGGTCACCAACTGATTAAGTCTACTGATCTGGTCGTCCACAATCAGTTGCCTAAAATCGTCAACTGCCACAGCCGCTGCAGCTTCCCTATGTTACGATTGCGCCAACGGATGACGCCCCCGGTCTCCCCAGTTCGTCTTTGGTGAGAGATAACAGTCCCCAGTCATTACACATCCTCCACCTAAAGTCAAAAAGCGTTGTTGCTGCTCCATTTGCAGCTGTCACGTAATGTCACTAACTCCATTAGGGCCGTCAAAGGTATACAGGCTCATTCACGACAAATACGTCGTTACTAAGCATCCACTCACTCAGCTCAATTCCCCTAATATGGTTCCGATAACCAGACGAATGCCAAGCTACCTTACTGAACAACATAGGGGAAGATGCATTCGCATGAAGCCCAAAGATGAGTGAGATGTTCCCACTAAGCAGTAGGACCGAGCTCATATACCCTAAATACGGCTCCAATGGTTCCCTAAACCTACAGTATATGCTAGCCACAAGCATCCTCAAAAACCCGCCCTCTATCTGCACGCAGACACCCCATTGGCTTCTACTAACCAAAGTACAGTTGAAGTCCGGGTCAACAACTAAAACTGTCGAGTTTCCCCCTTCGTCAGTAAATACTCGGATCCCACCCGGTAAGCCCCTTACGACACCGCCCGACGTATACGGTTCCTACACAAGAGCTATAGAGCTCTCAGACTCGAATAGAGCCTCACCCAACTTGCACATCGTCGCGTAAGCACCCTGACAGTTAAGTTGGGTCAACTTGACCATCTTACTGTAGCGTTCGCCCGCGCTACTGACATCGAGTAAGTCAGACAATTTGCCGAAATCATCAATGCTCTGAAGGCATGCCCGTCAAAGCACAATTGCGGCAATGAAATGCGTTGGAGCAATGCGAAGCAACGTGGTTCGACTGCCCACAACGCCGACAAATGTCCTTCAAGCGACAATCGCGAACGCGATGGTCGAAGCTGAGGCACAGGAAGCAACCAGCGGCTATGTCATATGCACGCACGTGGAAGCTGAACCACTTAATATAACACCTGCCAACAACCAACAGGGCTGACGTCACCCTTTTGGTACCCTCTAACACCACGTTGACAGGCCTTAGTTCCGGCTTCCACGGACCGCTGACGAATTTCACACTACGGTTAAACATTTCGCGCGACATCCGGTCCTTAAGGTTGATCTCGTAAATATCCGTCATGAAATCTTCAATCGGGATCTCCGGATGAACCTGCTGTATGACAACCCGAGGACATAATTTGTCCTCCACGGATACCTCTAAGCCAACCTCAACAAACTTCTTATTTGCGATGACGCGTTCCCTCTCAGCTACCGAAGGAGCACGTGTAATCGCTCTTCCATCTCGGGTTGGCCGCACCTCATCTACCCGCACACCAAGGGTTAGGCCAACCTCCTCAACTACTTTCTTAACTACCTCTTTGGAGACCTCCCTGCCCTTGCCTTTGACCTTGACCACCACAGCCCACGTCTCAACCGGCTTAGGCAAAGCCACCTGAACGGAGACTGGGGCAGCTACGGGCACAACAACATTGGCAACAGGAGCCTTCAAAGATACTGGACGCGACTCATGCACGTCCAGCCTTCCTTTTAGACGCTCATTCTCCGCAATAAGCGTCATAAGCATAGCCTCATACCGGCCCGAAAATTCTACTATTCTACGTATGAGTGAAGGCTCCATATTGCGATCAAAGACCACCTCCATCAAGCTGTTGGTGATGGCCTTTAGATCGCCCACGACGCCCTCACCCCGAGGAACCGAACCACTAGTGGGCTGCTCCGAAGCGCCCCCAACCAGAGCAGTCTTCCTCCTCTTCTTTAATTCCCTCTTTGCCGCAACCTCAGCAACTTTCGGCGTACCTAACTTAAACTTCTTAACACTCTCATCGCCCGTCAGCACCGTGTCAATTTCAGAACACGTGCTGACCAAGTCATCATCCATAAAGGCAATCCCCGCAGTAGACACTGCAGAAAGAGCCGCTATGGATGCCTCTGACAAGGCATCCGACACCTTTCTATCCTTCTTTGCCTTAACTGAAGGCAACGAATTCATTATTGAATTCACTAACCAAAACCAAAAAATTCAAATTAAACACAATTACACAGCAAAAACACAAACCAAATTTACAACACCTAATTCACTAACCAATCAAAATCAAAGCAAAAATCAAAGCCAAAACAACTCACCCAATTAGAATAATATAACAACAATTCAAATTCAATTCAAACAATTCAAACAAGTTTATATATTAAACAATATTAAAGATTTGTATATATTTGTATATTTTCATTCCGATAAGGACCATACCAAAGATGGTTGTGATGAATATGAATGTATAAAAACCTGATCTTATAGGGTGTTCTTCATATGGTATGATTAGTTTCCTTAATGAGTCGATATTGCCAAATGCGTTGTATCGGTTTGAGCTGAGAATTTTATTATATTTATATAAATAATTCCCTTGTCCTGGCTATGTGTATGTCTGCGTATTCCAAAATATTTATTATTGGTATTGAAGTTAATTCGTGCTATATTATTTCTCTAATGTCATTCATGTCCAAGGACAAGTATTCGTTATTTTTTGCAGCGTTGATTGTTGTAACGAGTAGAAAGAGTTGTTCATGTACTTGCTCAATGACGAGATGGTTCTCCGATTTATGACCTTGTAGTAATTCAATTAATCTCTCGAACCTTGAGTGAATTCTGTGTTGTTTTTCATTATTATTTATTAATAAATTTATTGCTTCTTCCATTTTTATAAAATCATCATGGTCTGATATTCCAGTGATGAATTTTAGTGCTGACCCTAGGAAGTTTAATCCTCGTTTCTTTCGGTGTTCCTGAAGTTAGTCCTCCAGGTTTTCTATCTTTTTTTTATCAAAATTAATTCCTCCGCGGTTGGTTTATAGTTGCTCGTAATAACTTTATTGTATGGTGTAAATATTCTCGTTAGATTAGTTACGTGGAAGAGGTATGAATGTTCATTGTATATAAAAACATCATCATCATTAATTTTCATGTCTCCTTTGGTTCCTGACACGGCCGTTACGAGTAATATCAGGAAGATGATCATCATGACTTAGAGTGTAGTTTTTAATGTTATCTTCATGTAAAATCTTCCCCCTTGTAGTTAAGACAGTGTCCTCACGGTCTTCCTTTACAATATATTTAATATATCTGGCGTCTTTCTTCTTTCTTACTCCTTTAATTTTTACTAATATTTGTTCATCTGGAGAAAAGATTCGATTCTTAGTTCCTTATTTAGTCTTTCGAGTGTTTTTTCCGATGACTTTTTTAATTTTTCATAGATTTCTTTTTTCTCGTATTTAATTCTGTTAAATAATATGTCAACTGGTTTTTGTCCTTTGACTGTGTGTATGGTGTTATTTAATTCACTTGTTTTATATATTTCTTCAGCTATTGTTGTGGCGTTTTGTATTTTAAATATTCTTGCTAGCTCGGATATTGTGCTGTGAGCGCGTTCTACTTGCCCGTTTGATGTCGATCTATAGACTGGAGTTTTTATCTTTTTTATATTGTATTTTATACACATCATATTTACTGCTGGTGTGATGTCGATCTATAGACTGGAGTTTTTATCTTTTTTATATTGTATTTTATACACATCATATTTCTGCTGGTGTATTCAGACATTTTTCGTTATCAGTCATTAGTCGTGTACAGTTTGGTAGGTATTTCGTGAGAACTTCTTCAATTTTCTCAGCCATATGTTCTCTTGAATCAATTTCTCTCAGGGTAATGTATTTTGAGAATTTGTCAATTGCGACTAGAAATGTTTTATTGTCATTGAAATATATGTCCATATGTATGTATTGACCTGGTTCTGTTGGTATGTCAGAATCTCCTACTGGTTCTCTCGTGGGATTATTTTCATATTTACTGTATAGACGGGGTGTACACTTTTTATTAAAAGCCTTACATTGTTGTTTTATTTCGGGCCAGTAGTAATTTTCAAATATTTCTCGTATATTGTTCCTATAGCCTCTGTGTGCTCTATTATGTATTTTTTCAATTATTTCGGTTTGTTTTTCTTTTTCCTTAACGTCGGTTAGTTTTGTTGGGGTATATACGAAGTTTGCGGTGCTGAAAGTGTTCTTAATGATAGGGCTTAGTGCATAAATGATTTCTGCGGTTGTAATACCTTTTTTAGTTCCGTAATCAAGTTTTGTTCATTCGTAAAGTTTACTATATGTCTGACTTTGTTCGAAAATATTGTACGAGTTCGTGTTTCATTTATTCTTCTATTCGGTACAAGTTCAATTTGAATGGCATATGCATTAAAAGGTTGATTTACTCGTTTGATGATTTCTGTATATGAGCTTTCAGCTGAATGCACTGTATCTATGGATGATGTATTTATACATTGTCTTGACAAGGCGTCAGCTACTACATTTTGATGTCCTGGCTTGTATACCAGTTTTGCTCCAAAGTCTTCAATAATAGGTTTCCAACGTTTTAGTTTTGGACGGTTTTTGCGGATATGGCATGAGTTAAAGATTGATGGTCAGTGTAGATAGTAAGGTCCGTTGTACCATAAATATAATTCTTTAGTTTTTGAAGTGCCCAGATTGTGACTAGTAGTTCCTTTTCATTCATAGAATAATTTTCTTCTGTTTTGCTCAGTGTTCGACTGAGGAAGAATATAGGTTTTTTCATTTGACTGAGCACTGCTCCAATAGCTATGTTCGAATGGTTTATCGTAATTGGGTTGAAAGAGTTCAGCTTGTTCCTTTAAACAATTTTTAATTTGTAAAATCCCTGTATAGCGGCGTCGTCTAATTCTATTTTTGTCTTAGCACTTTTAGTTCTTCCTATTTGTCCGTTGTCTCCTCTTAAATGCACCGTTAGTGGTTTAGCAATGCTAGCGCATTCCTGCACGAATTTTCTGTAATATCCTGTTATGCTCAGGAATCCCCTTAAGTCCTTAAGTGTTTGTGGGAGGGGATAATTTTCAATTTCCTTCACTTTTTCCGGGTTAGTGGTGATTTTGTTGTGATTAATTATATGACCTAAGTATTCAGCTTCTGTCTGGAAGAATTTGGATTTTTCATCGGATACCTTTAATGTCGCTTTATTTAATGCACTGAATATAGTTTTTTCTATATGTTTAATATGTTCTGGTGATGAGGAGTAGATCAAAACGTCGTCTATGTAGACGTATGCAAATTTGCCTCTGTATTCTCTTAGGATGTCGTCGACACACCTTTGAAATATTTATGGTGCATTCTTTAATCCAAATGGCATACGTATAATTTCGTATTTACCGCCATTTACACAGTTTTTTCTCTGTTTTCCTTTTTTATTCTAACCTGATGGAAGCCGGATTCTAAATCTAAAGTCGTAAAATATTTCGCTTTTCCTAAGTTTTGTATTGTCATATTCATATCAGGAATAATATATCGATCAGTAATTGTATGAGAATTTAACTTTTGGAATTCTATCACCATTCGCTTTTTTGGCCGTCCATCTTCATCCAAGCCTTTTTTTGGCACAGTCCATATTGGAAAATTATATGGACTATTACTTCTTTGAATAATGCCGTCATTCAACAGTCTTTTTATTTCCCTATTTACGAAGTCATTATCCGCTATGGGATATGGGTATTGCTTCGTCCAGATGGGTTCGTCTGTCTTTATGTGGCCTCTATAGTTGTCGTGAAGGGTAATGGTCCTATGCCATTGTTCTCCTTCATCAATTTGTCAATCCTCTCCCTATAAGTGTCGTTATCTATAATATAATTAATATTCGTAACTTCCTCCTTCTTATTCACGGTGAATGCCATGTCCTTCCTATTTATTGTTGCACCTAATATATCCATTCCTTTCCATCCTAGTATTAAATCACAATTTCCTATACAATCTAACTCGAAAAAGTCTATGTCTTTGCCGAGAAATTTAATTCTTTGTTTCGTATCTACTATTGATGTCCCATGCATCGAAATAACCTCCATAGGTTTTATCCTCTCAATTATATTAAACTTTAAAGATTTTCTGACATAACTATGGATTGCTCCAGTGTCTATCAGTACATTATATGTTTTCTCGCCTTCACTCATTGTTATGTGGGGCAACCCATTTATTAGTTTAAATTCTTAATAATTATATTATTGTTTCTCAATTGTTTTGTTTGTACAAAATTTCCACTCGGTTCTCTTTCTCTTTTCCATGGGGGGTTATGAGGGCGATTGAAAGATTTAAAATGTGTGGGCTGACGATGCTGTGTTTCCGGAGCTGGTGTCCATTGGTTCTGGGTGAGGCTGATGATTGCTATATCTTGGTGATTGATGTTGACGTGTAGTTTCTCTTGGTCTTGATTGGAAAGCATTAGGGGGTTGTCTTGGCCTAAATTCTGCTTGCGGTTGGTATCTTCGCTGACTCTGGTAATGTTGATGATGTCCAGGTTGTTGAGTTCGTTATTCGTTGTTGAATAATTTATTTAAACCTCTTGTATCATAGGATAACCTTAAGTTTTGATGTTGGTTATTATGCTCAATTGTCCTTGCAATCGTATAAGCTTGTTCTAGATCTTGCGGTGTATTGGCATAGAGAGTTGATTGGATGGATGAATGTGCTGTTCACTCCAGCTATAAACACTCGAACAGATTCTTCTTCTGCATGCGATATCATTGCTTTAGCGACTGCTTCGATGTGACCGGACATTGATATTTTTGAAATGATTAAATTTAAGCATTTATTTATTTCATCATGGAATTCTCCCAATGATTTCTTTCCTTGGATGCATTTTTTCATTTCATCCTGAAGAACATATAGTGGACGGGTATCTGCATATGTTTTATCAATCCTGTCACGGATAGCATAGAAGTTGAAAGTTGTGCCATGGTTTGCCAGGATTTGAGTTGCGGTTCCTTATATTTTAGTTTTTACTATTTGGAGAGCTTGAGCGTATATTGGCTTGTCACTCAAACTGGATATCGTTTCAATCATCCTACTTACATCTTCTCTTCATATTCTGTAGTTATTTATGTCGCCATTAAAAATGGGTAATGACTTAAATACGTCTAATTTTACTAGGTTTTCATCCGTTATATTGGGTTGTATTGAAACCTTTGATTTTCTGGAATGATTTCCAGGTGGGGATGGCGGGCTTACCTTATTTCTTCCTCCAACCTTCGTACTTGAGTTTCATGCATCTTTTGCATGTTCTCCACTGTGGCTTGCAAGGCTGCTATTGTCTGTACCAACGAGTTCATATCTAAATTTACTGCCATGTTGCTTCTTAGTGGTTCCAAAGTTCTATTTGGTCGTGAGTATTTTGTCTTTTTATTTGTTTCATAAAAATTTGTGTACGCTTCTATGAAGGGTTTTCTTATTTTTCTTTTATATAAGAATTATTGCTGTGTCCTTGCTGCGACAAGGATTTATGATGATCCGCTCACTGAAGAATAAATGTAATATAGTCTCCTGGCTAGGACAGCCAATTAAAGTTTTCGATTTATTAAAAAAAAAAAAAATATTTTTTCGAACGCTTATGCGTTTTCTTTATTAATATTTTTTGTTGAGTTAAACACTCTTCTTCTTATGTGGTATGTTCTTAACTAACTTAATCCTAAGCAAAAATGTACGTTATATACTAGGTTATCTTTATTAATGAAAAGCAATACGCAGGTAGCAAATGTTCATTGAGCCTGCATTGGTTCTTAGAGTTTTATGATCTTGTTTATTGTTTGTAAAATTCTTATCCTAGGGTTTTATTATCTTGTTTATCATTTTAACATATGTGTTTACAAATGTGTATTACAAACTAAAGAATACTTATCTATTACAAAGAGAATATGTTTATGATAATCTATTTGAAGACAAAGAATATATGTTTACGATAATGTATTATAAATATTAAGAAAGGAAAATATGCTTATCTTTCATAGAGGAAAAAGAATAAAGAAAATATTTTCCAAGCAAAGAATTAGTCCTTATATTTGTGACGTTAACTCGCATGGCCCGCTCTCCCCTCATCTCAAGTTCAGCGCGAGACTGACCCGCATCCGATTCAGCTCCTCTGTTTACCAAATGACCTTGCCAAGTTTAGTCTTACGACGTCTACTGAGTATAGAATCATTTGTCGAACACATCCACCGATCTATTTGTTCCATTTGGGCACTAATCGTAAGTGTCCTAAAGTCTTCAAACGGCATAATCAAAGCCTGGTGCCTAACAAATTCAGCGTAGTTGTCCCAGTTCGAGTAACGATCCCGGCACCTGCGTACAGGGTCCGATCCCAACGTTCGTCTGCGAGAGTTCACAACAATCTCAATGAGATTATGATCGCTAACGCCCCAGTTGTCACACTCCCTCCACCTAAAGTCAAAAACAGTTCTCGCTACCCCACTCACAGCTGTCACGTCAATGTCACTAACACCTCTAGGACCATCAAAAGTATATAAGTCACTAGCCTCATTGAGAACAACGAGGCGCTTTGTGACCATCCACTCGCTTAGTATAACTCCTCGCCGATAGTTCTCATGAGCAGGAGCATACCTACTCCTAGACCAGGAAAGCTAATCGGAAGGAGTAGCACCGAATCCATATACACAAGATAAGGCTCAAGAGACCGCCCAAACCTACAATAAATACTAACTAACAGTATCCTCCCAAAATATCCCTCTACTGGGAGGCAAACCCCCCACTGACTACTACTAACAATGGTACAGTCCGGGTCCCTATCGTTTACTATTATTGCAGAGTTTCCCCGCTGTCCGTATAAACTCGTCAACCCTCTAACGAGACCATCCGACGTATACGGCTCCTGTACCAGCGCAAACGTTGCTCCCATGGCGCGTATCGCCTGCCCGAGTTCGCAGATCACGGCATACGAACGCTGGCAGTTCAGCTGAAAGATCTTAAATTGCCGATCCATATTAGTGGCGTGCATTCGCCCTGCCGACTATAGCGCAATAAACGGGACAAACCGAGGACATCATAAGATGTCCTGCTGGAAGTCCCTTAAGCGCGCAGTTCCGGCAGTATATTTCATTCGGGCAGCGAGAAGCTCGTTGGCCGGCCTGACCACAGAACCGACACACTTCCTCCTTCATCCTGCACTCTAACCATATGGTCGAAGCCCAGGCACCTGTAGCATGGCTTCATCGCTTCCTTCCAGCACGACATTAACGGGGTTACCAGTGGGCTTCCATGGACCAGTCACCAGGCGGACGCTCTTCCGGTAAACCTCGGGAGTCATCCTATGCTTGAAGTTCCAAGCATAGAGCTCCTCCATAAATACATCCGGGGCAATCTTCGGATGTACACGCTGCACAACCACTTTCGGACCGAGCTTGTCCCTTACTGACACCTTCAACCCTACCTCTCCAAACTTTGCATTGGCAGCTACTTTCTCCCTCTCGGCGACTGACGGGGTCCTGATGACCGCACCGCCATCTCGTGTTGGCCGAACCTCATGCACACGGACTCCCAATGTGGGGCCCACCTCCTTCACCACCTTATCGACGACCTCCTTTGACGTCACACCCTTCTTGCCCCTAACGACGACCGACCAGGTCTCTACGGGCTTCGGGGCTACTACCGTCGCAGCAGGCAGAGCAGGAAACTGCCCCTGGCTACGATGGCTTACCACTGGAGCCGGTGGTGCCGCAGGCGTTCTAAGGACAGCCGCTGGTCCACCAGCACGGGTAACCGCACCAAACTCGTAGACGTCTAGTCTACCTCGGAGGCGCTCGTTCTCGGCCAACATACGCATCACTAGGGACACGTACCGTCCTGAGTGTGACAACACTCTCTTGCCCAGAGCAGCGGGGACACCATCTACCATGACCTCCTCCAGAAGGCTCGTCGTGATGGCCTTCAATTCGTCGATGACGCCATTCTCAGACGTCACCTTCCTCCGCTGTCTGCTCTCCCTAGCTTTCGGGGCGGCAACGGGGGCAGCAACAGCTATGCTAGCAGAGCTAGCTGCAGATGCAGCATTCCCGCCTACACCAACGGCAGCAGTATCAGCAGCAACAGCGGCAGCAGCACGGGTCGCAAGCGGCGTTCCCGGCTTAAACCGCTTCCCCTCATCGGCCTCCGCATCTGAGCTCGAGAGCTCACTCTCCGTGTGCCTAACACGTGGCACCGGAGTTGGCGGCGGCCCCATAGTGGCATCAGTCTGCACCTCTGAGAGGTCAGACGCGTCGCCCTTACCCTTCTTACGCCGACGTTCTGGCGGCATAATTTTGGTAATATATTACGAAGTATGTAAAAACAAAAGCAAAAACCACCACCTACCTTGATACAGCACCTCGTAGCGAACTGCACGAAAAACCGAATATCGAATAATCGGGTACCCGACGTCTTTACAGCACTTATATAAAAAGTCTGGGTTCTTGCAAAACCAAATGGCTGGGTTTTGTCAAGAATAAAAAACCCGAATGGCTGGGTTCTTTAACACACTTTTGTCTCTATCAAAATAAATCTTATGCAAAATACAAATATTTCACGATCCACCGCACGGATTTCAATAATTCGTGTATCAAAATTTAGCTCTACGAGAGTCTTTAAATTTATGCGATAACACTATAATAAAATATGTCTATACCACTCCGAAAAACGCAAAAAACACGCGAACCGCAAAAAACACAACCGCACCAGTCGAAAGTTTGTAAAGTGTTCGAAAAACCGCACAACTCAATCAATAAAATACTAATTTATTCCACGATTTAATCACCAAAAAACTCAATAAAACTTCCGTATGAAAAAACGCTACCGTACGCACCGAGATCACAAAGCCGAATGAGTAGATAGGGACAGTAGGAATCTCGTTAATCCATTCATGCGCGTCACTAATTAGATGACGAGGCATTTGGCTTAAGAGAGTCATAGTTACTCCCGCCGTTTACCCGCGCTTACTTGAATTTCTTCACTTTGACATTCAGAGCACTGGGCAGAAATCACATTGTGTCAACACCCGTTAGGGCCATCACAATGCTTTGTTTTAATTAGACAGTCGGATTCCCCAACAATCAATTCGTTAATTGATAGTCGTTATAATTTAAAAGGAATATATCTTGCGATAATTCCCTAAAAATTTTAGCAAGAAAGTTCCACAATTGGCTACGTAACTACTATCCGAGGAACAAGATCCGAAAATCTCTATTTACCCAGAACGAGTACATAAACCATGTTATTGCTTCCCAATCAAGCCCGACTATCTCAATCTTCAGAGCCAATCCTTATCCCGAAGTTACGGATCTAATTTGCCGACTTCCCTTACCTACATTATTCTATCGACTAGAGGCTCTTCACCTTGGAGACCAGCTGCGGATATTGGTACGGCCTGTTGAGAAGTTTGCGTGACCCCACCATAAATTTTCAAGGTCCGAGGAGAAAATATCGACACAACAGTAAACGTCATGCTCTTCTAGCCCATCTACCATATCTCTCTTCGAAAGACTTCCATGGTAGTGTATTCCCTTTCGTTCAAAATTATTCAAGTGTTTAATTACTAAATAATTAAATTTAATTATTTTTCATTATAACTTGAAAATTTTCGGCTTTCGCCTTGAGCTTAGGACCGACTAACTCGTGATCAACCACTGTTCACACGAAACCCTTCTCCACTTCAGTCCTCCA
>QOCX01004835.1:0-13916 GCA_005959815.1 Sarcophaga bullata | reverse complement strand
AAAAGGGCTAAAAATAGTATCAGATTACTTACCATCTTCGGATTCAGTAGGTACAGATGTTAGATCCGGTAGAGGCACCATATGTGATGCCAAATATTCACTGATGGCGGAGTTTCGTTCAATATAAGGCTTGTCATCGTCAGCCTAAAAGTTAATTGATAAAATCTATACTCAGATTTTAGAATTGATTGTTAAACTTACATTAAGTATTTGTTCCAAATCACTGCAATCACTGTGCGGCTCAACGGAACTTCCAGATGTCGTTGAAAAGTTCTCAATATTTAAATTATTTTCTAAATCCAAACCGCTGCCACCAATATCAACACTCCCTGCTTTAGTAGGATTTAATTCATTGTCAAGTTTAGTATATTCTAGTGCTATCAAAACAATCTAAAAAGAAAGAAATATCACAGTATTTATGTCTAATATTTGAAAAGAAAATGTATGATGTATGTATGTCCAACATATTATTGTAACTTAATGTTATCACAATAATATTTTGTTATTGCTGCTTAGATTACATTTTCATGTGAGATCCATTGTATCAAAGCGATCGAAATTAACATGTTTTATGTCACATAGACTATGAATGAATAGATTCGCAGATAATCTTTTTCTAAATTATTTGAAGAAAAATTTTTTATTAGATTTTTCCAAATGCAATACTCTTTACACCTTCAAAGTTGGATGTCAACTAAAATACTGGTGTTATTGAAAAAATTTTATCTTATGGCATATTTGTGTACGAAGGAAAGCATAAAGTGTACTTGGTGGTTAGGTATTAAGTCTAACATGGTAGGTACAGACCTTGTTAAAGGCGCCAACGAAAATGTCCATATGTTGTCCATTATGTAAATCGATGTTAGTTTTTATATTCTATTCTATTCCATTTTTAGTTTTTCTGTTTTCCATTCATTATTGCATTAAAATTCTCAAAACAAAAACAAAAATGTGCAATAAATAGCCCTTCCATTACAGCAGTAGCAGTAAAATTTCAAAATGCTTTTCTATCAACAAATAAGAGGGACGCACTAAAATGCCAACTGTTGTTGAAAGTTTCCAACTGACCAAACAAATTTATCTTTAATTCGTTAGACCATAATATTATAGGCATAATATTATAGGTTGGTAGGCGCAGATGTGTCAACCTCCTTGGATGGTCACACTAAGGCCACATAGGGCCTAGTGTGATACGAAAGTTTTTCATTATCCCCTAGTTTCATAACGACTCCGAGCTTGCAATGAAGCTGCTCAGATTGTCAATGTCAATGCACAACAGTTCTTCTAGATCATCTATACAGTATGCGCCAAAATGAAATTTACGTTTAATCTAACCTGAGTCCATCTTAACAACCTCATAGCAGTTATAACGTGACATTTATCCTGGGTATAAACGCCTAGAGGTTGGGAAGAGATCTTCTCTGTAATTGTCCGGCTGCCTAAATTATTATTATTAACCAGCCTAGTAAAATCCACAGGTTCATAAAAATATTAGAAATGAGAGTATTATAATGAGACCCTAGACAAAATTTCAAAAAATATTCTCTGTAAATGAAGTTACCTTATTTAATACTGCCGTCGCTAAAAGGTCCTGATAGATTTTTGGTTCAAAATATTTTTCCGCTCGAAGTCTTTGATGGCGACCATTAGTTGGTGCTGCAATATCTGACGCTGCATGATTCCTAGACAAAAGTGGTAAATTTATTGTTTCCGTAATAATTTCTTGAATCATCTGACGCAAACGCGCTTCAGATGCAGCACTGAGATTAGAGTTGTCAGCATCGACTGCATTTTGATTTACTTTTGGAGCGGGTAAATCTAAAATTTAAAAAAAATTATACAAAAAAATTTAATTAATAAGAAAAACTGTAATAAAATTTATGAAATATGATGATTTTACAGAATGTAAATGATGGCATATTTAATTACAAGATATTTTATATAAAATGCTCTTTAATTATGTATGTAGGGCAGGATCATGCAATTATTATTATTACAAGTAAAAGTTTTTTTTTTGTTTGTTCATTACAATGTTTATATGGAAATTGATGAATAAATAAACGAATACATATATACAGAAATATGTACATATGTAGGCATGTAAGTCTTAAAATAGCAACAATAAATACTTTACCTAATTTTAAAACATGCATTACAAACATGGCTAAAACTATTACAATTGCAAATATGCCTGTGAGTAGTCCAAACAAAAAACCCATTTTTTTTCTTCTGTCTTGCTTTTATATTTAATAGCTTAGTTTAGTTAAATATAAGAACTTTTAATGTCATTCATAGTACATATTTGAGCATTAAAAACGTTTGTTTGTACATTAGACGAGTATATACATACATTTATGTCTATATTGGCCAATAATTTCTAATTGATTTTTATACACTTTCTTGTGTACCTTTTCGTTATTGTCAGTTTATTTTTTGAGACTTATTACAAAAGCTTAAAATTATTTCTGTTTTCAAACGCCTTTTTCCGATAATCAATTATTTTTTTTCTTTTGACGTATTCTAGTTATGCATCTAAAGAAATGGCAACAAGTTAAATTCTATGAAAACGCGTTTAATCACATCATTAACTACCAATTTTAATCATTATTTCTTTTAAATAAAAATCAATTTAAAAATTTTTTTTATAAAAATTATTTTGTTTATAAATTTTCATTTTAATTTTCTTCATTTCCATTTCATTTATATTGTATTCATTCAATTATATTGTATTCACAATTGTATTTACAAAATGAACAAGAATATAAATTAGTTTTAAATACTATTTGCTATGTACATCAGAGTATTTTAGTTGAATTTTATATTTGTTGGCGTTTTACATGCATGAATCCAAAGTATAAATAAAAGTTCAAAGGCTACTTGAAGCTAATTAACGTTAAAACTAAATTATCACAAATAAATGGCAACTAAATTCTATATTTTATAATTATTTCCACCTCAATTAAAGCAAAAAAAATTCCATTTTGTTTTAATACTCTAACACAGAGCCAATAAATCTAGCTAAATAAATAGAGTTAGAAAATGGCAGAATATGTGGTAACATCCTTAAATAGTTACACTTAGGCCACACAGAGTCCATTGTGACACCATAGTTTTTCATTATTCCCTAGACCCAGAACGACTCGCAGCTTTTGATGAAGCGATTCAGATTGCCAATGTCAATGAATAACAGTTTTTCTAGATCATCTATACAGTAGACTCTAAGATGGCCTTTGCTCCTATGACACAGTAGATGAAAGCTAGTATGAATTAGCATTCAAATAATCTTGCTTCGCAAAAGAAAAATGGAAAATTCATTCAATTCGCTCTTAGAGAGACTGTCTCCTCATAGATATGTGGAGAACACAATTGCCATTAAATTTAAGGAAATGTACCCAAAGGCTTAGGAGTTCTAATGAAGATGAAGAAGAGGATGCCATTATGACCTGCATTATACTATCTATGAATAGCCTAAAGAGCTGGCCTTATAGGCTTAAAAACATTTGTTTAGACTAGAAATTCATTCATTGAAGCCGCCGTGGTCTAGTAGATAGTGTGTTGGCTTATTAGACGAAAGGCCCAGGTGTTTCAAGTCCTCGGTCAGACATCAAAACAAAATATGAAAAAAATATTTCTTCGGCGACTTCCTCTCAGCAGATTTCTGGCAAAAACTCTGAGAGTAAATAAAATTGCCATGATAAGTTTCTCAAAAATCTGTCGTTCGGAGTCGACTTTAAACTGTAAGTCCCGCCACTTATGTATAAAATTAACACAAACAACATAAGTGGTGTGAGAAACTAGGCCGTAATCCTGACTGAAGTGTTGTAATGGCCAATTATATATTATGTATGTATGTATTCATTCAAAGTTCTAAGTAAACCACATCAAAACACACTTAGGGACGTAGGCCCGTACCTTACCGAGATCGGAGGTGTCAGATTGCTAGCCAAAAACCTGATCGTATGGTTATAGTAATTTAATACCACTATACATAACAGTTAATGTAAACAATCCGTATAATAATTTAAAAGAAAAGGAAATTGCTTTATTTATATCAAAAAAATGTTGCTTGTTTTTTAATTCCTATTAGAAAATACTGTGTTTGTTTAACGAAAAATATTGTTTCCATGCAAAATTATTATGTACATTCACTCATACACTGCAGAATTTTATCTTATCATTGAAAAAGATATAAATTATTACGGAGTTTATGCTAAAAGTTAATATATTTTCGCGTATTTAACGGTTTAATATGTGGGCTATTCAAAATTGTTTATTATTAACTGCCGTTGTTTTAATGTTTTTTCTCTACTTTTTTTTTTTGTTTTGTTTGTTTACTTTTGATTGTCACAATGAAAACACGATAACGAAATTTACGCACTATCGAGATCTCTTGTCGACCGTTCTATGTTCCTTTATTTTTTATTTTTTGTTTTTTTTGCTATTTATGCAGCTTGTCTAAGTTCTTGTCAGGTGTATTACAAATTAAAACTGAAAGTGTACGCTTTTTTTTGTATTACGATAGTTTTTTTTTTATATTTTATATCTTCCAAGTAATGTGTTTTTATTTATTATTGTTTTATGTACTAAGTTAAGAATCAAACCCTAATATTATTGAAGTGCTATTTACACGTTGGAGCACTTTAAACAACTAAACTTGTTGTTCAGTCTCTCTTTTTTTGGTATTGATACGGCGTCCCTCTGCTATTCACCACAAATATTTAAATTTATTTCATTGTGTTGTGCGAGAGAGTAACGGAGTAGAAAAATTTAAAAAATTTAAAACATTATTAAATAAAACTATCAATATAATATTATACTAACATTGTCTCTCTCTATTTAATATTTTCTATTTCTAATCAGTATTTAGTCGATTAGACAGACTATTCAACAACTGTTTTGTTGTTTCGTTGTCTTTTATTTTGACCTGAGACATTGTTAGCAAAATGATGTTGAGGTTTTTGGTTTTTATCAGTTTTAACACTCCGCACACATGCTTGCAAAAGATTTGACCAAACAAACAGTGTCGACTAAAATATTTCAAATAATATTTGAAAATAATTGAAATCTTATACATCGTTTAAGCACTTTAAAAATATAAAAATATTGCAAACAATAACAAATAAAGGGTGATGTTTTTGTATTGTTGATTTTTCATCAACATTTTTTCAGTTTAAAAAAGATTCGTGACCTGTAGTAATGCCGAGATTGACCCTTCAGATTTGCCAAACCACCATTAATTCCAAATTTTGGATCTTTATTGTCAAAAATTTTCAAAATCGTGCTGTGAGACAGCAAAGCTTATTTTGAGTCAAATGGGTATGTCAAAAAACAGAGGCAGTTCAAGAGCTACCAAACCTACCCTAAAATGTACAATGTTTGGTGTGTTTTGTAGACCGCAAACATTATTGGCCTGTACTTCTCTAAAAACTATGAAAATCACAAAAATAAAGTTAATTTGTGCCGCAATCTAGTAGATAGTGCCCCAGCTTATCAAAAGAAGGCTGGCAATGTCTTCGAAAAAAAAGAAATTTGAAAAAAATAATTTATTTTAGGGACCTGTCTCATCTGTCTTTAACAATAAACTGTGAGTAAAAAATTGCCATGAAAAAGCTTCTCATATCTGTTGTTCGGAGTCGATTCTAAATTGTAGGTCTACTTTGAAAAAAAATTAACACATAGACCATGGTAGAAATGTAAAACGAGGCCGTAATCCAAACTAAATTGATATAATTACCGGGAAAATTGGAAGATTTGAACTTGTTTGCCATATGGTTTTACCAAATACGAATCATTTGTCACCCTGTAAGCTATACTATGAGCCTATGCCGATGCGAGTTTGGCAGGCTATTAATCTCTTAGTTTGGAACTATGCACTGAATGCCAAGACCATGCGATTTGACCCCACTGAACTATTTTTTGTGGAGATATGTAAAGTATCTCGCTAACAGGGACAAACCAGCTAGTATTTTAGTCCAAGAAGATAAAATTTCAACTGCCTCTGTTAAGATACCGGCTGGCTGAAATATTTGCCACAGCAGTAGCTCAAGGCTAGACAAGTTATGTAAACGCAAACAACATTTACAAGAAATAATCTTTAAAATGCAAATGGTAGGCATTTATTTATAGCCCCAAATAAATGCTTCATTCACTTTAAAATTATTTTGTTTATTTTTTTAATTCTCAATAATAAAAGCTGTTAAAAAATTAACCCGTTATTTACATATTTTTGTGATTATTGCTTATTGTTTTTGGCATATTTATTTAGGAAATCCAAACACAAGTTCAAACGTACATATATCATGCGAGTATGCTTTATCTCACTGCCTTTTGTGTCACGATTTGAACGTTAATAATTTAATTGTTTTGTTATAAGCGTAAAAGATTAATAAATAAATTTAAATTTTAAATATTTAAATGCATACATTGACAGATTTATTTGTTTGTGTGTGTATTGTTTACATTATTTGTTAACTTAATAGTGTTATTATGCATTCCAAAGTCAAAAGTTCATACAATTTCGCTCACTTGCATAAGACAATAATTATACCTTAAATGTCGCTTTAATAGACAACCCTTTAAATAGCAATAAAATAATCTTTTACATTTCGATTTAATTTTATTTGTAATTACTAAAAAGAAATCAAAATTTTAATTTTATTTTAGCAATAATAAACACTTTTTCAACAGATACATGCATACGAATGGATCTAAATATTGTGGGTAGGGGATATTGAATAGTAAACTCACCGCCTTGTTTGAGTGTATAAACTGTTAAGATGGTTTCCAAATTAATTAAAATATTACTCAGTTTTGAGTGATACTTGTAAAACAAGTTAAGATCTATGAATAAAGCAAACGTTTTAGAGTCTTAGCGTATGTCAAAAACTTTTAAAACTTTTTAAGTTCGTTGCATGAATGAATGATACACCGAAATAAGAAAAACGTTAACATTTATGGAAATTATATTTGCAAAAGCTTTCCATTGCATAAAAAAAAATTTTAAAGTAGAAAAATTAAATTTAAATTAAAAAATTAAAATAAAATAATTAAAAGTAAGATGTACGTAATAAGAACAAAAAAAAAAATACTTACAATTTTCACTTTTAGACAGTTGATTCACAGCAATTGTATCTAAATTACCACCCAATATTTTAGCAACAGTTTCCTCAACGTATTCTCTAATTTTAAGCTTTTGTTCAGTCTGTTATCATAGCAGAATTAGCACCCACTTGACTTACACTTTCAAAATCTATAAATAAATAAAAATAAATATGTTCATTATTAACAAAACAATCAATTAAACTTAAATAAGTAGATTAACCCTTTAACTGTTCAATTTCTTTTTTAGTATTTTTCAACCGTAGACGGGTATTGTTTTTTAAAAAATGGAAAATGGAACTTTGTGTAATTAATTTTTGAAGGCTTTAACTGCCGTGTTTTTTTTTTATAACTTTTTATGTCGGCTTGAATTTCTTTCAATGATGACGAGTATATGCGTCAAACATCGAATACAAAATTTTCGTCATGGTTTAAAAACCAAATATCCGTCTATCAATATAGTGTCCTTTATTTAGTAACCGAAGAAAGTGTAAAAATAGTTAACGGCTCGATTATGGATGATAACCGAACTCCAGCTCAGTTGTCAGTTGCCAAAAAAACGGTATAAATTGACATTATAAATGGTAACTAACAACCAACACTTTGGAGTTTTACTAGTAAAAATAAAGTTGGCAACGTGAATAAAGTTCAATTGGAGGTCAATAAAGTAGGTTTTTAACAACCTTAGCAAATATTATTATGGGCATTATACTTACGCATCGAACTGCCATTATAATCACTAATTGGTATATAAATTTCACTTCTTGCTCTTGGCGGATGCATTATTGTTTCTTGATGAAACGATATTTGTTCAGCCACCCATGACGATGTGTGAGCCAAAGACTCTTCAGACTTTTTACAGAGCTCACACTCCCATTTAGAAGATTCTGATGACCAGCTTGCACAATTTAAACTACGGCAAATGTATTTTTGACATATCGTACACTTTACAAACCTATAAAAAATGAATTAAAATCATTATTAACAAGAACATTTTAAAGAAAAAGAAAAGGAATTATAAATATAATTGAAAAAAAAAAGAAAAATATAGTTTTTAAGTATAGTTTTTTTTACAGAAAGGAGCATTACTAAACAAATGCTTATAATTTTCACTTACAATTGTTCATGATATATTCGAAATTCTATTAAAAAAAATCAAAACTATAAAAATATTGTTTGTTTTCATGCAAATTAATTAGTTTTCTAATCCTTAAACATTTGTTGAAAATATTATGAGAAAGCTTAAGTCACAATTGCTCGTCACTGTCAATAGAGCACCTTAAGGTATGCACTCGTTAACAATAAATCGATATTTTTATAAGCCGATACTAAATTTTAAATTATAGTTTATTGCCCAATAGGGAAGGTTAAAGCAGTTATTGAGTTATGATTAAAATGGAAAGATAAGCCTCAGTTTTCTAGTAGCTTGGTACATAATCAAAAAATTCCTTTAATAACAACTTTAGTTTAACAAAACTTTTTTTAATTGTTCACAATTACTTTGCACACATATTACTGTAATTTTACTTTTACTTACGTTTTATCATCTTCTGGATTGATTTCTGTACAACATACGTTGCAAACATGTTCATAGTCGCTAGGTAGATTTTTTCTTCTATCGGTTATTTTGCTGCAAAATACAAAGAAAGTAATACAATATTGATCAGACTTTAAAATGCTTTACAATAAATTAATAATTTTACTTATTAAAAATTTTCACATACAATATTACATTTTAAGGGTTAACAAATGCAAAACAACTCCATTGGACCTTTATTCTATTTTCAACCCTACTTTGGAATTCTTGCAAACATTGCGTACTATGCCATCCCCCGCTGACTCAAACAATGCAATTATAACCTTAAACCTTAATAATCTTAACCCTTTAAATGATTAATGTATTTGAAAGAAATGTTTCTGCCTTTTTAATTTTATTAGGGTGTGTGCATTCCAAGATAGTTATACGATATATATATCCTTATATATCAACAAAAGGATACCCAGCTTAACTAAGGCATTCACAATACCTATACTCGATAACAACTCAGAAATTATGAATTCTATATTCACACTGGTTGTAGCCTTAGAACCACATCATCCAATGATGAAGGAGAATATATTCACAATATTCGAACGCCAGAGAAAACTATGAAAGAAAAACTTAATCAGAAATGCTTAGCTCATAAAGAAAACCATAAAAGTTGTCACACGCTTCAAATATTCCAGTTATTCTGACTATCGCACAGAACTAGAGATTCTAGTCGAACCACTAGCCGTTCGAAAATAAAATGACCTCACAGCATGTGCAAAAGTATTATAAATACATCCAGCATAGTCGTAGGTGAAAGTGTGAGTTTGAACACAGCCTAATACGATCGATGGTAGTTTTATTTCCAATAGAAAGCTATCCTCAAGAAATGTAAAGCAAGTGGTAACGGCGTGGATTTATATGTTGTAACGCATTTTTCCCTCTTTAACACCAGTAAAAAAAGTTATATTTTTAGTTATTATTGTTATAATTACTTTTATTATTATTATAATTATTATTAATACCTTTTTGTAAATTATATTTTTATTGTATTATTATTATTATAACTCATTCTTTTTTCTCAATACAAAAAAATTGAATATACAGTTTAACTTAGTTTTATCTTATAAAATAATTTAAAAATTTTATATAAAAATGTTTTTAAAATTGCAAAGATTATTAAAAATCACAGCAAATATCTTAATATAACTTAATGTTAATTTGTAACCCTATAAACATCCAAACAATTCATGTTGAAATCAACATCGCCTAACGCATTATCGGCCACAGGTTTTCTGACATCTCGAACTTGTTTTGGTATCAACCCCGTACATGCTCTTTTGACTTTTAGTGAAGTAACAATAAGCCCACTTGTTTTAATACATTTTCTCGCAATGTTTATATATACTACCGGTGTTTTGTACTGCAGCAAGTTATCCAAGCATCGTTCCTTATTAATGATATGAGACCTCACTATTATTTGTTCCCAGTAAAGTCGTAATCCAGCATTTTCTAGTACAATTTATGGATGGTATTGGTTGCATGGTACCTCTTCCTTTGATGCAAGTTGACAAAGGAAAATTTCGATAGCAGTATTGTGAGGTATGCATATGTTTTTCTTATCGGCTTATCAATCTGATTTTATTTTGAGGTATTGTCCAACTTCATCTTGAACATTTTTAGTCGCCGTAGTCTAGTGATTAGTCTGATTGCTTATTACACGAGAATTCGTAGTTTGAACCTTATTGCTGACACATTGAAGTGAAGGAAAACTATTGTTTTCACGAAGAAGTTTCTTAAAATACTGCAGCCATTCATGGTTAAACTATCACATACAACGTAGATAGTGCAAGAAGCTAGGTCGTAGTACTGAAAACTGGTTTTTAATGGCGCACATGCATGTGTCGGTGTCTAAACTGAATTGCATCTACTACTTCCATCATAAAATCGTTCTAGTGAAGCAATAGTTTGAAATTTGAAAAGCTGAGTTATTGCTTTCTTTACACACAACCTGCCTTATATTAAGGACATATAGTGGCTTATGTACTTTTATCCCATCAATTTGCTGTTTGCCTTGATCCTTTATGTCAGCGTCCTGCCATTAATTTTTCCATGTAGAAATTTTTCCCGATGGCTGATTTTGATCAGTGTTTACGTGCGTTAGCCATTTTTTTTCATTACAGAGGCTTCAACTAGTTACTTCAAGTGAATGATTTAGAGCCGCATAACTAGATAAGTGTTGATAGTCGTTGTTTTTATTATAATTGTTATTGTTGTTATTGTTATTGCTATTGTTTTTATTATTATTATTATTTATAATTAGATTCTCTTTGGATATCAATTGCACTTTTCAATTTTGATTGTAAGTTTATAAAAGAAAAAGTAATAAATTCGATCGATGATTATAATTTAGTTCAGTTGAGTTTTAAATTAGATTTAATAGACTTTCTAACTGTAATTTTTCTTTTCTTTTTTTTTGTATTTTCTTTTAATAAACATAACGAAATATTCCTGTAGATGTTGTCAATTGATTATTAAAGAACTGGTTATTATAACTGACGTCATAACTACTATAGTCTTGATCATTATTATAGTGATGAAATATTTGTTCTTGTTCGTCTTGTGGTTGTGTCTGATGATAAATTATTTCACTTTCCGGCCGTTGACCGTAATTTCTGGTGGTAAAATCGGTTTCATAGTAAATAATTTCTTCATATTCTTGCGAGTCATTGTATTCGGAGTTGTAATGATCAAATGAACGAGGAAACAAGCCAGCCAATATAGTAGTTCTGAAATAGGATTCATTTCCGCAATAACAACTAAAAAGAGGAGACCAAGTAATTCTAAATGAGTATCGTCTCCCAAAGCTCAAGCTATCCCAGCCAAACCAACTCAGTGGAACCAACCAACAAATTTTATAAAAAAAAAAACTTTTTTTTCTTTTTTTTTTTTGTTTTTGTTTTTTTTTTTGTAATTAATTTGAACTTACTTTCAATATTATACACTATGTAGTGTTCTACAAACATTTATTCCTGTCTCTTCTAATATTTTTTTTTATTATTTTGAATTATATCCTATTTGGAATATCTATTGTTTTTGGCTGCGCTTGTTCTTTTTCTTGTACTACTGCAAAGTAAACACTTTCAAGTGGTTTTTAAAAAATACGTACTTTCTCGCTCGAGCTGTTACCCTTTGGAATTGATTGTTAGTTTTTGAAAATACAAAAAAGGTACGTAGTTATTGTTTAACGCGTTGCTTCATTTGTCTCAGATATCTTCATAATTAAGTTTCGCAGCCGTGGTTCCCAAAGTCCTTAACAAGTGATTAATGAGAGCAATAATCATACAACAGGGCGAATGAATGGACTTTAAAAAACATTCCACGACAATTATACGGAGACACATCCGCTTCATACTAATTTTTTTGTTCTGTCTATTTTCGTCTTCTTTACACAAACATATGCTGTTTGAGATTATAAACCATGTCCTGTAGCTGTGTAATCTATCACTAGGGGAGAAAAAAAAAACATTTTGTTGTTTTTTGTATGAATGAGAGAAGAATTGAAAACTTTCTTTGAAAACAACCTTTGATTGAAAAATTTAAGAAAATTTTGAAAAAGAAAGAAGTAATTTTTTCTTTGTTCTTATAATGAAGTAACGATAATTAATGATATTTATTAGTAGAAATTTCCGTGTATTTTCTCCCAGTTGTATTAATTATTGTTAATTATACACACTTATGAGTAATCAATACACACATACATTGTATGCTTAAATTATGTTTTAACAAAAATTTGTTTTATGTTTATACTTACTTACTTAACTTTAATTATAAATTATTTTCAAAAATTAAACATTTTATTATAAATGCCATCACTAAGGTATTCAATTAACCAGAAATCTGGCTTAACAGATTAACAAATAGAATGTTAAATTAATCGATGCTAAGAATTAATTTTAATAAGTCATTAACCGGATCGAAACTCCAAATATATTTCGAAAACATTTTATTACGCAAATAATATTAAATATGTATGTGCGTAAGACCGACTACTTAATACCTTATAATAAACAATACATAAATATAACATAAATTTTATTCTCATTTCATTATGTATTCTTATAATACAATATGATTATTGCATGTATTTCATCAGCTATGAGAAAACTTAGACTTTGATTTATCGATGAATTAATTAACATATTAATCGATTTATTAACTAATTTAAAATTTAAGGGATTGCGTACGAAAAATTTCTGATTGAAAAAACTAACTGCCGTTTACTTTTCTAGAATTTCATCAAACTAGAATCGTTTAAAAGAATAATTAAAATATTTAGAAAATGTCCATAAAAGAAAACAATAGCTAAGCTGGCTGTGTGTATTGAAAAGCTGTTTCACTGGTTGTATGAAGATATAAAGAAATTTTGCGTATTGCAAATAGTTAGGCACACTTATTGTGACGCCACACACTTCCATTTCTTACCACTGGAAATATTCAGAAGTTCTAATAAGACCATTCATATGGTGCAATCCGTCCAATCTTACAGGTTAGTGAGATTATTCGTCAAGTAGATATAGTACTGATACGACGTAACGTTGGGCTTGTAGCCAAGAAGAACAGTTTCCTTCAATTATTTGTCTCACTGACCAATGCCTCTTGCATAAGCATCCGGAATGCAATGAATTCGACAACTATTCTTATCGTACGTCATTGAGATTTGGGCATACTTTCCGTGCGCTCTTCATCTAGCCTTGACACAGATTTTCTATCCCCTATTCTTTCCCCTATTCGAAACTAATAACATATACCAACGGATTTTATTACTATATTATGAATTGTGAGCTTGCTGGTTCTCATGGGGTTTCTCAATGTAGAAAACTCACTCGAAAGTTTGATGATTGCACCATTAATCTGCTTAATCGAAATGCCACTGTGTCTCGGCAACTAATTCAGTGTCTTGACAGCCGTCTGGTATTTAGAAACTAAGGTAATACTTTTTCTAGAGACATTAACCATTTCCGCCATCTCCGCCTGAAAAATTCTGCAGTGATCAGGTAGCTTTAACAAATGAGCTGTATTAGCCGATTCCATTCAGTTTCGGACTATATCTGATATATATGACTATATATGATATCCCATTTTGTATGCTGTTATTCGCGAAAACATTACACCATTTTACCATGCCCCTTGCCAATTCGAGGTTGGTTATTCTCAGGAGGTGTGCTTTAGACTTAGGTTTAAGCATCGTTCCACGCATCCTCAATTTGCAAAACTGTTTGGTATTAAA
>QOCX01004830.1:0-13921 GCA_005959815.1 Sarcophaga bullata | reverse complement strand
TTCGGGCCTGCTACAGGGCTACGACAGAACATTGTCTGCTCCAAGACATTTCCTTTTATGCCTGTCTAGAAATAACAGCATCTGTAGAGGAATTAGCTAAAGGTTTTGAAAGATTAACAAGTAAAGAATGCGGGTTATCTGTAACAGCGAAAACTTTTCTCACGGGTCGCCGAGAGGGATGTATAGATTTCTTTAAAGCTGATTCTGTATCTCTGTTTGAAGGCTTTGGGGAAAGGGAACATTTATGTCGGCGGACGGAGGCAGACGAAATGCAAAATAACGATAAAAGAACTTGTGGCTTATGGTTACATCCAGCTCGGTATATTGCCTATTTTAGAAGGAAATGTATTTAAAAGTTTTTAAAGCTACCAGCCGGAAAGGCTTATCGAAAGACTAGTTTGGAAATGCAAGACGACAACACAAAAGTCCAAAGAGATAGGAGAAGTGGATAAAGGAAGAAGAATTTAAAGTCAACAGCAGAAAGAAAACCCAATAAAAAGGTGAAAAAAGTTTCTGTAAAGTCACAAAGACGTTTGCAGTTTACCACAAATTCTACAGCTCGAGAGAATGTCCAAATGTATAAAAACTCTTCGAATTCAGTGGTACTTAAGGAATTCAAAGATACATTTAATAGGTTTAGATTGACAGGTCCCTTAGCACAGAGCGTTTTGAATAAAGCATTTAAAATTAAATCTCTAAATTTTGAACAAAACAACTCTTGGCTGAAGGAAGCTAAGCACAACAAAAACTTTGTCGATTATAACGAGCAGCAACAACAATTTTGGAAGAAATGCGAGGAGTTTATAACATCTCCAGCAGAACTATTATCTAATATGATATTAGCCTTAAACATTGAGGATCCTCGCTTAAATAGACCACAAAAAAGGACAAAAGCAGTATGTGAAAGTAAATCTCATGAATTCTATAATTATAATGATCTACTAGATGTACAGCCATCGTTAAGTTCCTCCGTCTTATGGAATGAAGCGCTAAGAAATCGCATTACTTCAGATATGTTAAGTACTCATGAATACTGTGCGTTGAGATCTCAACATGTCATAGTACCAGGTAGATCATGTAGTTTTGAAGAAAGCATGCAACCAGTTCCTGTTCTCCTAATACAAAGACCCGGTTCCAGTGATGGTGCATACAAACGTTTGGGCTATGGTTGTGGCTGGGATGTAATAGCACCCGCTGGCTATGGTATGTCCATATGGCTATCGTTAATTATGTGGGGTGCCAGACCGGGCGGATTGCGTGAATTTAACTCCCTAGCAAGAGAAATGGGCACTGAAGAGCATTTACCAGATACAGTGGCAGGTAAGAAATATTTAATTTGTATTTCTTCTATATTGTTTATCTAAAAAAAAACTTGGCTTTAATTTTCTATTACAAATTTAATAGGCCTTCAAACTGCTGGGATCGTTACAATGAATTATTTTTGAAATATTTTCGCTTACCTCCGAACAAACGCTGCAACTATCGAAAATTTGCCTAGTATCACCATTTAGAGTTCCTTTTCAACAGCTTTTACGTGATTGGTGTCCGCATACCTAACCACTCACCAGATGAAAATGTATCCAAAATTTTTATGTTTTAAGAGAACGGCAAAAATTACAAGATTTAGCTGAGTGTGTAAAAAGATGCAATCTTTTAAAATTCCCCTTAGATTTGAATTCTAATTGCCTTATACAAATAAAATTGACAATGAAATGTAGAGGTAATCCTAAGGATTTTGCTCTGTTATGTTTGCCAAGTAGAAAGGATTTAAAACGCAATTTAAAGCAGATCAAATTTAATAATCGTGAGCCAGTTTATATCGAACCACTGTTGAAAGATCCCAATGAAAAGGAAAGATGTAATCTACGCATACAGCATAAAAAATTACTCAAGCGATTAAGAGCACAAAGAGTTAGAGAGAAAAGGAAAAAACAAGTATGTTACATTAACTTCTTCTTTTTATAAAAATATCCTAATTAATTATGAATTCTATTAAATTTAGGAAACAAGTTGTACCAGAGTTTACATAAGGCCTGCTGGCACGTCTGCTATTTGTTTGGAACAATTTAAAAGAATGTGCAAGTTGTGGTTACCAGAAGACACATCGACGCTGTTTAGCGTACGAAAACAGGCAACACGTGACTGCTTTGGTTATGCTTCAACAGCAAGTTTCTGCTTAACAGAAGGTACGGTAGGTGCCATAGGTTATGTTACTGTCGAAGGATTAAAACAATTACTTAAATTAAGTCAACAGTGTCTTTGAAACAAATCTATGTTTAATGCGATCCCAAAATAGTCGCAACTATAGATTTGCTACTTTTAAAGTTAATTTGCAAGTATAATAAATGCCTTAATTTTATAACAAATTTTATTAAAAGTGAATTAGTCTTTACTTAACTTCATTGAAAAATCAATGTCGTTAGTTTTAAAAGTCAATACGTGCTGAATAATTGATAGGATTTTGGATTGTAGCTGCCATATAATTTGGTGGCAAATTTCCAGAATATTTTTTCGTTTCAATTCCTCCCATTCTATGGGATGACCCTTTTTACGATGACTATGTAGATTTGCGCTGGAATTAAAGGTCTTTGGACACCAAGGGCATCTATATAAAACAGAGCCAGTATGCGAGGCCATATGTTCCTGTAAATTTAAGAGTTAATAGTTACTAATAAAAGATATATGTGCTTATTATATTGACAACCTTTAATATCTGTGCTCTTTTGAAAGCCTTGTTGCATATTGTACACTTGTAATCATAACCCATTTCATGCTTATACTGTATATGTCTTTTGAGGGCCTTAGAATTCGGTGAGATTTTACCGCATATTGTACAGGTATGTTTTCGTTGACCTCCAATTGGATGTATCATCTCTTTGTGTCGCTTTAAACCTCGCTTACCGTTCAACAGTAAACCGCATATATCGCAGCTATGCAACGCTACTGGTTTTCCTTCATGTTCTAACATATGTCTCTCAAAGTCATCCTTATTTCGCAGTGACTTACCGCATATATCACAGATTTTCACATATTTATTAAGATGCACGGCGCGATAGTGATGTGTCATTAAGTGTTTGCTGCCAAAACTGAAAAGTGAACACAAATTTGTTTTATTATAACTACATTCATTCAGGAATTACTTACTTTTTACCACACTCGGAGCATGAAAAATGTTTTTCTTCTTCCGGCAAATGTATCAATTTGTGCTTGTTTAGAACACTATTTGTTGAAAATCCTTTACCGCATGTATCACAACAGTGAGCTTTTTCCGGTTTTTCTAAATGTCTTCTACGGTGTAGTTCTAAACAACGTCGGTCTGATAAAGCCTTACCGCATAACTCACACTTAAAGTAGTTGGGATCCAAATGACGATTTATATGATCAACAAGTATACTACGTCTATAAAATTTCTTCTTACAACAGACAACATAGCCCAACTGCTTATGCTCTATTTCGAAATGTTTGCACAATGATTGAAATGTTTCCATATGAATGTGGCACAAAATACAAGTGATTTTAAAATGTTGCGTTATAAATTTGTCATGTTGATGGGGATTGGTTTTTGGTGTATAATAACTTTGAGTACATGATATTGTTAGATTTAGGTCTTCAGCTTCGCCATTTGTATCTGTTTCGTTAATTAAATGATCAATTGAGTTCATTTGAATCTTCTGTTAAGCCTGGCTCTTTTTTAATATTTACGGAAATATTTTCATTTGCTTCCCTTTTTAAACTTATTCCGCATATTTTTTGTCCCAGACTACAGTTACTGTTTACGGAATTATTTAAAGGATCACTAGTTCTCTTGTGACACTTTTCTTGCTTGTATCGTTCTAACAAGGGTATGTCGTCATCTGCTATTTCTGTTTTAATAAAAAGTTCTGGTTCTTCAATAGACATATCTAAAGGTAAAATAGGGTTTTCATCAAATTGTGTAACGCCTTCGGGAATATTTATTTCCTTTTCTTCAATAACTTCATTAACTGACAGAGTTCCACTGCATTTCTCACCCTGTGTTATATTCGTTATTAAAACAGTACTTTTGTGTACCTTCTCTATGTGTTCGTAATATTGATGAAAATCGTACAACTTTTGCCAACAAGTGTTACATACCCATGATGCAGATTCAAAAGAACTCTGTGTAATATTAATAAACATAAAAAATTTATATTTAAGAAACCAAGGAGATTCACTTTACCAGGGGCCATAAATGTTTTTCTATTACATTTTTAATATTTAACTCATGCCATTGACCAGAGTCAGTAGATATACCCTCTTCATTTAACTCCCGGCATAGTAGGCAACCGCTCATTGTTTGTGTAAATATGTAGAGTAAATATTACCCTGTGGAGTAAAGTCCTGTTTAACCAGATGTTGATGGTATTCCGTGTAAACCAAAAAGTATTTAATTAAACATTCATGTAAACAAATTATATATGACAGAAGTGTTAAAATGTAAACAAACCTTTGTGAACAGAGCTGCCTAATAGTAATAAATGAAAACATGTATTCGTTTACGACGTTCAGAACCAAATGATATAAAAATGAAATGCAAAGAAATGTTTTCTTTTCCATTGCCAACAGATTTGTCGAAATAACAAATCTATATCATACCGTTTAATGACATTTAATATTACCCAAAACTTTTAGGAAATCGATAGCGAAATACCGTATTAACGTTTCCGTTTGTTATTTTATTTCCCGCCAAGCGATCAGCTGTTTATAACATCCCTGTTTTAGTAAGAGTGTTTGTTTATTTATGAAAGTGTCATTGATGACATCTATTGTTACCTCAAATATATACAATATTTTTTTGCATTAGTATCGATAAATTTCCAGGAACGCTTCACAAAATATTTTAGGTAAATAAACAATGAAAGGTTGTTTATTATGTCTGGAAATATGTCAGGATTTGGTTGCCGGTATTCAAGTGAATTCAATGCAATGGCAAGAACTCGGTATACAAAATCTAATAGAAAAACATTTTTGGCCAATGGTGAGTACGTCAAGGTAGAGACTGTTCCCATTAACCTTACTCCTATTAATTTTTACATAGGATGAATTGCATACACCATGCTCTGGCTTTGCATAGGCTGTTGGCAAGAATTACATGATTTTCACAAGTTTTATGTACGTGTGGAAGAGGCTCACACGGAGCTGGCAACGTCAATAAGAGAAATTGATTCAAAATGTGTTAAGACTGATGATGATTGTATAAATAACGAATGCGATTTCAAACCACCTATTGAAAATATTTTATTCAATGAAACTCATTTTGAACCTGAAATTTCTATTAAAGAAGCAAATCAACCAGAGGCATTAGTCGATGAGGATAAAATCGTTATAAAAGAAGAGGAAGAAATTGAAGAACAAAGTGAAAGCATTACCACAACCAGGAATAAAAGAACAAGACGTCAACGAGCGGCAAATGATAAAAAGGAATGTGTCGCCGACGAAGATCCCCTGAGTAAACGAAGACAAACTAGACAAAACAACACAAAAAAGGGAAAGATTTTAAAACCTAAAGAATCAAAAGATAAACCCGAAACTGAAGCTGCACAGAGCTCAATACCAGATGAGGAAAAATTAGAGCCGTTAGAAGATAAGCACGATCCAGAGGAAAGCTTGGAAATGGCAGACGATATTCGAAATGATGATACTGATACAGATTCCAATTATGAACCTGAGAAGGAAGTGACTGTAGATAACGAGAAAAAATCACGCTTGAAAACGAAAAGAACAAATCATGCAAATGATAAATTTTTAGCGGAAAACTTTAAAATTATTTGCAGTTTGTGTCAGATTCAGGCTGAAACATTCCATGCACTTGCAAACACTTTAAAATGGAACACAAACAAATTGGTTATGTGATCTGTTGTAAGAAGAAATTCTATCGGCGCAGTATTTTGGTAGATCATGTACATCAACATGTAGACCCCAACTATTTCAAATGCACCATCTGCGATAAAGTAATGGCCGATAGAAAATGTCTGAATATGCACAATAAAACTCACAATGATAAGAAAGAGAAAACTCATGCCTGTGAGATTTGTAATAAGAAGTTTAGCATGCATTTGTCTTTAAAATTGCATAAAATGTCCCATTTATCAGAAGAAGAGAAACATATACCCTGTGCAGAATGCGGCAAAAAGTAAGTTGCATCTAAAATGTTTATATTTGTGATTTATACAAATGTACCATTGAATTGCTTAGGTTTGCCAGCAAGTCACTACTGTCCAACCATGTAAGATCGGTACACCTTAAGAAATATATAAACGTTTGCGATATATGCGGTAAATCGATAAGATGCAAAGAAGTTTTTGAACGTCATATGTTACAGCATGAAGGCAAGCCATTACCAACTGTAAGTTGTGATGTTTGTGGTTTGCTTTTGGCTAACAAGCATAGCTTGAAGCAACACAAACTAATGGTTCATCCGGAGGGTGGCAAAAAAGAATTCACTTGTCCGGTATGTGCGAAAATTTCACCCGAACCTAAAGGCCCATAAAAAAGCATGTACAATATAATCATGAATGGGGGTACGATCATAAGTGTACTATGTGTGAAAAGGCGTTTAAAACTGCTCATACCCTTACGGTAAATATAAACAAATAAATATGTAGATATATTTCTAGTTTTTTTTTGTTTTTAAATCATACATTTATTTTAACAACAGGAACATATGGCTTCACATACCGGCACTGTATTATATACCTGTCCTTGGTGTCCAAAGACATTTAATTCGAATGCTAACTTTCATAGTCATCGTAAAAAAGCCCATCCCAAAGAGTGGGAAGAAGCAACTCGAAAAAAGTATTCCGGTAAATTGCCGCCCAATTATAATCCACCGGCTACAAATAATAATACTAACGACTGTGAACTACCTTTGTATAATATGCAATAAACTAAATGTTAATTTATTAAAAATTATTTAAATATATTTAAGATTATATTTTAAAATGTTTCAATTTTTATTTATCTACAAAACGTGTGATTTTACATAATTCATTGTCGTTTTTATTTTTATTCTTTATAATTCGAAAAAAGGTTAGAATTAATAAAAATTTTATGTTTATTAAGTACAACTATTTTCGTTTTGTAATACATTTGAAAATAGCGACAATATTTTACATTATTTCTCTGTTTATATTTAATTTGCTGTTTGTTTTTGTGAGCGCCGATGGTATTGTTGAATTTGTCGACAAAATGTTTCGTAGTTGACTTGCTTCCGAAAAAGTTTCTATACTTAACGTACATATTTCACCAGGATTTTTCTTTTAGACTTTTTGATTAGATGTGCTAGATACATCTATGAGGGCCACTGATCACTCCGTGGTTTTCTGCATCATTCCATGTCTTTAACTGCAATTTGAACATACCTAGAGGATTTTTCTATTGTTTCGGCTTAGACACAAGAGTCTAAATTGGACCTATCGTCAACGAAAGCTGAACACATAGGTGGTTTGCTATTTACTTCGACATAAATAGATCAATAAGACTTTCTTTTTATTAAAGAAAATCTGATTCGAATGAGGTAATTCCCAATCGATATACATGTGTTCAGGAAAGGAACAATCTTCCGACTCATTCCAATTACTGATCAAGTGTAAGGAATATATGTTGCTAAAGAGCGTAACATAAAGACAGTCTTCTGTTAATTACAATAAAAAGTCTGCTCGTTACCCTCATTACCAAGTGTTAATTTGTTATCGTCTACAAACTCTAAAAGGGACTTACCTCTTAGTTCAATATTTGTCTACGTTGATATGTTTCCTATGCTAAAATAAGGTAGCATTAGTTATGTAGCTGGGTGGCCCTCTCCTTGACCGTGTGTTATGCACCATTTACAAACAATAGTAACAGTGCAAATATATTTATCGCTGAAATCAGATCGAATAAAAACTTACTTTATGAATATTTTGGATTATAATTCAAGTTCCGATCTTACCTGGTTGGGTTGCTCACAAAATATTGTAGTCATCATCTATGTATTACCCTCAAACCATGTTGTATACAGCAAAGGTTTATGAATATATATATAAGTTCCTCCGTGTCTGAAGACAACCAGAGGATTAGGGCAGCTAAGGCTGCGTTAAGCGATGAAGGTTAATTCGGATAACCTTCACTATAGTCGATGACGGTAAACTTGATATCCTCGCAATTGTCGTCCCATTCACCCACTAGCCTAGAGACTGATGGGATGTTCTCATTGCGAGATGAAGAATGTTCGCCGCCAAAAGTATGGTTTATGATTCTATCCTGCGCTTGAGGCGTCTCCTTTTCATCACTTTTATACACATTGAGGACGACTGTTCCAAATCCATAGAAAACCTTTCCCTCAGTCTTCCGAAGTAACGGAAGAGAGTCACTGTTCAAAATAACAGTAGCCTTCCTGGTGCCTCCTACAGCTTCATGAACCTGAACTACTTTCCAGTTCCATGTAGGTAGCTGAGGATTACTGACTTTTAAAATTTCCAGGATCTCATTTGGGTCGGATGGTATGGCAGGAAACTTGCCAATCGATCTTGGCCTCTGTTCTACATTGTCAAGAGGAATTGCCTGAAGTTCCGCGCCCGGCCAAAGTTCCCCGAGCGATTCTACGGCGGTTTTGTACATCTGCGCTGAGTGCTCATCTGCACAAGCTATGAGCTTGATATGACCTTGATACCAGCCAACATCTTCACATTGGGGTGGAGGACCTGGGTTATCCCTAATTATTTTAAGGAACTTCGCTGTGATGGCTGGGGTAACGACCGATTTCCAGTTATTTGAAGAAATGGTGCCATCGCTATTACTGCGATCAACTATTGCCCAAATAATACGGTCTTTTGCCAAATCTTTGTGGGATTTCGCCTGCGGTTCTGGATGGGTATTTTTGGAATGTGTTGGTTTGGGAATAGTGGTTTCCTCCTCAGTCCTTCGCCGCTTAGGCGCAGCATCATTTGATGATGATTTTCCATCTTCTATAGCAGGGAGCGGTCGATTTAACCCTTCAATTATAGTTCTTGCCCATTGGAGAGAGTTCCTCTCTTTCTCCGTAAGCTCTCAGCTGTTTTCCACCAATTTATTATTTTATACGCGGAACGCTTGGTGGTGAAGGCCCTTTTTGATGGACTTTTGTGTTTTGTTGGTGTGGAGGATATGCTAGGGGAAACCGAGAGCGATGTTTCAAATATCCTCGAATTAAGATTTATGTGACTTTCTTGCTTATAATTTGAAACATGGGCGGAAAATGTATTCTGCCCTCCAGAGATAGGGTTTTTGACGAGATTGTATTCTGTGTAGACATTAGAAATCCTAGAGGTACTTGGTTCTGAAGAACTATATGACATAAAGCTCCGATTTCGATCGCCTATCGAATTGATTGAATTTCGTTTTGGCGCACTAGTAGCATACCGATTAGCAGAGCCTGGCGCTACCACTCTACGAATCGAGGTTTCAGTAGCAGACAACTTCCTACAGCCTGATACCGATTCCATGACACTCGTAGTTACCTCTGGGATCTGCCGAGATTATGAAGCCCCTTACCGGATACGAAGGCGGTGATTTATGATTTCGACATTATGAATATCACGACGGGTTTTGCATTTTATGCCTACTGCCAGGCTGTTAAAAACTGCCGCTGCTTCTTAGAGACAGACGCAGACCATCAGCTCGATCACTATTGACAACAGACGCTGATGGGTTTGTAGGTTTGCAGACATATTAGTCTACTGGAAAATGAAAATGAATTTGGTATCTAATAGCCGTCCCAACTAGGGAAAACAGACGCTAATAGAAGGGAGGGTAGTTCTTAGTTCTGCTCCGTTTAGGGTAGACAAGACAGTTCAACCCTAAACTTCACTGCACTTAAGCCTCGCATCGCGACAAGATGACTACCCATTCGCGAAGGATTGAAAATACTTGAATAGCTGTAATGAATGGCTTGTTAGATTATTATGTTTTAATAAAAGGACACTCACATCTTCAATAGAGAAATTGCTTTGATGTATAAAAACACCACTCCACTCTAAGTTAGCCAATAGTGATTAGGATCTGAATTAATCAGTATGTACTTGGATTTTCAAATAAAACATCCATGAATCAATTTACTGTAAAAAAATTCATTACATTATTATTATATATTATTTACAATAAAAATAAAACTAGATTATAAAATCTAAGAAGGAAATTAAGGAGCACTGGTTAAAAATTATAGAAATACAAAATAAAATGGATATATTTGTTGCAACACATTAAAATACTAAAATGCATACCTAAACCATTCAGTTGTCTTAAAAAAAACATACATTTTCTGTATTATTTATTTATCATGTATCATTATCTAATATTTTATATTTATCTGGTAAATTTCCCAGTAAACTTTTCTCGCATGGATTCCTGCCATTCCTTTGGATGAGCATTTTTTCGATGAGCATACATCTGACCGTTAGAATAAAATGTTTTGGGACACCAGCCACAAGTATGTATACGTGTGCCTGTATGTCTAGCTATATGATCCTTAAAATACAAACTTTGTTGAAAAAATATTTTAAAGAGTTTTTCAAATACAAAGACACACCTTTAAAGCATCTGGTCGTTTAAATGCTTTTATACATATTGTACATTTATATTTATAATTATTATTGTGTACGTCCTTAATATGCTTTTTAACATTAGCGAGGCTAGAGAACTTTTTCGAACAGATAGGACACTCAGATTCCTGTTTCTCTCCTTCAACCGGATGATGTGAATTCATATGACGCTTTAAAGATTTTTTGTCAGCAAGACGTCTTCCGCAAATATCACAAGCTAACATTGGTATCGGTTTGCCGTCATGCTCTAACATATGGTGTTTAAATTTCTCTTTATCCGTTATCGATAAACCGCATAAATCACAAACTTTACTATACTTTTTTAAATGAACAGTCCGTATATGACTGGCTAACGAAAAACTGTTGCGAAAGCTGGGAAAGCGTTTATAATATGTTATTATTAAAATTTTTAAATGTAGACAAATGATGATGATTTGAACAGACTTTAAAACTAAATTAAACAAAGAAAAAAGTTTAAGAAAATAGTTTTAGGCTATAATGTAAGCCATAAGGTGTTCTTGTTTACTTTCCTAGCATAAAGATAACAACATATGGAATGATAGAAAATGAAAAAAAAGTAAATCGTTATAGAAAGCTTTGAGTAAGTATTTGAAAATTATATTAGGATCTGCATGAAATTGTCTTAATTCTTTAAAGAACTGTTATGTTTAAATATCTTATATGTTCAATCGATTTTCGAAAGAGAAGGATATTAATACCGATCTCAGCCAAAGCTTTAATGATCAATCGATAGATTTATTGAAATAGTCGTTTCCTTTATGAATGAAATTTTAATGGTAAACCTTTTGAAATTGTATCTACGCCTACAATAAATAGTATGGATCTACTCCTAGTTTCGAAAAGCTACATAAACTGCAAGATAACGCATTTGTCCCGATTTATTATAACTTTCTGTGTTACAAAACAATTTAAGGTATGGTACAATAAACTAAAACAAATTAAATTTATGACACATGTACGTACGTTTTTTCACATTCTTTGCAGGGTAACCTTTCTTGATTTTCTGCCTCATGTATTAGTTTATGAAATTTTAATCTGTACTTATCACCCAAAATCTTGCCACATAAATCACACTCATAGCCTTGTTCTTTTTTTCCTTCATGTTTCTTCCTTATGTGAATCCTAAGACACGAACGACTAGCAAAATTTTTATCACATTGCTGGCATTTAAAATATTCTGGATTTAGATGAACCTGTATGTGATCCACTAATTCTGTACGATAGGAGAATTTCCGCTTGCAACAAATAACATAACCACGTTGATTGTGTTCCTCTTTAAAATGTTTTATCATTAATGTAAACGTTTCCAAAGATGTTTGACAAAGATTACATGTTATTTGATGATGTTCGCTAATAAATTCATCTTGCTTTAAAGTTTTTATATCAATTTTATTACCACCATGTAACGAATTTTCAATGTCAACAGTTTCATCGTTGTCTGTATCTATGTTATCTACTTTTGGCTCTTTTATTCCATTTAGGTTATCATATGTCTTTTGTTTGTCTTTTAATTGTAGTTTATTTTCAAACAAATTTCCTTCTTTTTTTAACAAATCCTTGACTTGAGTTAATTCAGAGTTATTAATAATATCACCTTGAGGTTCAGTTTTGGCTTCTACTAAAGTTTCACATTCATCTCTGGAGTTTTTGACTGATTTTGCTTTACACTTTTTAGTCCTCTTAGACTCACATTTCCACTTTTGCTGGTGATGTGGAGACGCGTTTTTTTCTATTTCTTCTTTTTCAAAGAAATCACTTTTATCATTTATAAGCTCATACTTTCGGATTTGTTGGTGTTCTTCCACTTCCTCTTTTTCAAAGAAATCAATTGTATTTTCACTTTTTATTATTAATATTTCCGCTTCAATAGGACAGTCAGTGATGGTACTGGTTTCAGTGAATTTAGTTTTATCGCAGTAATCATTAAAACAAGGTTCATTTTTTATAACAACATTTAGGTTTTGATGAGCATTTTGAATAGCTTTAAAAAAGTTGTGAAAATTATACAGTGCTTCCCAACACGTTTTACAAATATGGGAAGAGGTTTTAATAGTTTCCTATCAAATGAAAAAAAACTATTATTTAAAACAGAGTAGAATGTTAAAATTCCCGTGTAAGTGTTCTTTAGCTATGCTTTTTTAAATTGCATTTAACATTGCTTTTTAAGTTATTTGCTATTATATTTGGTTCTTTAAATACTTTATAAATTAAATGCCGTGTAACCATATAAATCATAATACACATGTGTAATAAAAAAATATAATTAAATAAAATAATTATATATTTAAAAAAGCATTACTGCGGTATGTGGTACACATGTGGCACATCCTCAACAAAAATCAGATACTAAGAAATTCTAGCTAATTTTTGTAACTAAACTAGAAAATCAAAACAATAGTGAATTCCTGGTTAAAATATTAATATATAGAGGCAACTCTTCTACAGATTGGATTATTTACTCAAAATTTATATTTATAAGCATTGCATTCCTTGGCGGCAAATAAAATTTGCAGATGCCGAAAAGGATTTAGGAGCGCAATTCTTTAAAGTTGGTTGTGAGATATTATATGAAATGCCATTTCTGACGACTAGCAACGCAACTGAAGTTTAGTTTCTGTCTCTTATCCAAACCCATTTTTTGCATTAAAAAATTTCTAACCGGTAGATAGAATATTAATATTTTAAAAGGAGTTTGCTTTTGTTTCGACCAACAAAAAGGCACCAAATATGTTTTTCTTTGTTAAAAAAAAAACAATTAAAAGTTATATTCTTTAAGCGTTGATATGTGGGTGTGCTGAACTATGGGTGTCGACACCAGGGATTCGATTTTCACCAAAGTGCCAGAGTGTCTGTTAGTAATTTGATTGGACGACAATTATATGATGGATACATATTGTATATTACTTTTCAACGCTACCACATTACTTGCTATATTTTTGGCCACCAGCGTGTATATACATAGGTATGTATCTATAAATGCGTACTTACATAAATATAATTAAAAAAATTTTATTACAATTAAGAATATAAATCCATTATAACACCAACTGTACTGGAGGATAGCGTGGGTAAAAAGGGATGTTCTTTGTTCTTCTTGTAACTTACCACACTCCATAAATGCATATCAATTATATTTTCGATGTTTAAATTGTCCCAATCCGTGGAGTTAACTGGAATACAGCCCTCGTTATAAACAGTACTTTCTAAGCATAATAGACAACGGTTCATAGCTATTGTTTAATCAGTTCAAGAAACCTCACTTTTTATACCAATCAATAAAAGGATACCGAAATTTTACTCGGTAACCGAAGTGATATGATGAAAAA
>QOCX01004829.1:0-13923 GCA_005959815.1 Sarcophaga bullata | reverse complement strand
GATATTGATATCAGGTACTGAAAATGCTCTCTTAGTTCTGGAGAGCAATAAACATTTAGATTTTGAGGGATTTATAGTTGTCAATTTTCCGTAAATCAAAGTTAATCAAATCTATACATAATTTGATACTCTCAATACGAGGATTAAAGTATTCTATAGAGCTTACAACTCATCAGTACGCGCAATTTCAAGACATCTAGGTAGGGCGTTTAATGTAAACGATGAACAATAGACCATAATATTGATCACTGAGGAATTACTGTGTCAACATTTAGCGGAAATCGAGATGTTTCGTTATGAATCTGTGCAAGAGCATTAAAACTACAAGCCGAATCAGAAAACTGAAGAGAGGTCTGTAAGCTTCTTCAATAATATTTTGTGATCAACCGTATCAGAAACTTGGTTGAGTCCAAAAGAACTAAAACGGTATGTAGTTTTCATCAAGTTTCCACCTAAGGTCATCAATACATTGACTACAAGTGTGCGAGCTCCTACCTTTCATAAATCCGACCTGCATATCCGATAAGAATTACTACTTGCGAGATACTTATTTTATTTGGTCTTGCTATGAGGTTTTCCATTATTTTAGTAGGAATGGAAGGAATGCAATTGGCGTGAAATTCATTGTTGGATTAAGGATGGAATGATTTTCGATTGTTTACCATTCAGCAGGGAGGGCGGACATAGTTAATAACTGTATTGGGGGGGGGATAAAAAATCATGAGTACAATAGGCAGAGTCGGGTGACAAGTTTTAAAAACAGAGGATCTAAGTCATCCAAACCCACCTACATTCGATTCACTGAAGATAAAGCACTCCAGAACCTCGAGCTGTTTAACAAACGAATGCTAAAGGGGGTTTCTTGTAGGAACCGAAACAAGGCCCTATACATGTTATACAGGGTCGGACAATTGTAGAATTAAAAGCATCTACCAGCAGGAGTATTATGACATTTTTGTCCAATACCAATATCGCGGATTACTTTCCATTTACCTTTATTATCCCATGCGATAGAGAACTTTCTGCCGTAAAACAAAGTTTTCAAATGCCATATATTTTAACGATACATTTTTGGGGTTTTTCTTCTAATGATTATTGTTTGTGACCATTTTAGAAGCCAAACGTATAAATTACAAAATACTTGAGTGAATAAAAATGTTTATATTTGAAGTCTTAATGTTTATTTATATTGTTTTTTTAAACAAATACATTCTTGAAAACAGTTCAAATGCTTTGGTATAACCGCAGTCATAGAAGCAGTTTGTCTGATGGGTTAGATAATTGTAAGACAAACGTCGGTGAGTAATAAAGCGATTTTCTGATACTCTGGACTAACGTCATACAACTGAATAGAGCTTTTGTTTACTACATACTGTTTTAGAAATGGTACCGTTCTGTAGTATGCAAATAGATTTGAGACATATAATAGACCAGGGCTATTCCAAACAGGAGTTTATGCTATCGAAAGATGAGCGCAATTCAAATTGGACTGGAAGTACAGACGACGGGATGTAGAAGTACTATTAGACGGTCTGATCGCAGACCTAGTTGAAATTAACGGCAATGCACAAGTATATGAGCTTGCAGGGAGGTTAGCTGCCACAACGCCGATGAGGACGGATTCTTCTGTAGAGCAGAAAAAGGAGAAGACTCTCCTTAAGTGACAATTCAGACAATTCAAGTTTTTGATGGTGCCTATAGTGGGAACATATTTGTATCTTGAATTAAATATAATCTAAAAATATTATCGAGATTTGAAGACTAAAAGAACATCGTATGGAATAGAAATCAGTTTAATGCCCACACGTAAATCAAGTGATAAGGAGAACGAATCACTGGAAAATACAGTTGAAACCTATACTGCAATATTGCTTTTAAAAAATTAACACTTGGGTGCATGTATTATAAGTCCACTGCAGTCAGTTCGAGGCTGTCGTTAGTTGGGCGTACGACATATAGGATGTTTATTATCTGTAAATAAAAACGACTAGCACGCAACAGAGAACAAAATGTAAACGAATTAGTTTTAGTCTTGATTAGAGAGCAACATGAGCTTCTCAATTAGCCGCGTTAGAATGCCAATGGCGTTTCGAACAACGGTGATTCGCATTTTCGAATCAAGGCCAAGTTAAACCTGTTCGATTCGACCTAGTTTTCAATTGTTAGGAGGTAAACTAAGATCAGGAGTGACAACAAAATCGGCTACAATAAGTGTCTTTCGCGGACTTCCTGACGCATAAGTCAATTAATCTCAATCTTTTGTAGAGATTTTAAATAATTCCACGATAAACGATACTCGATCTGCTAATGGCATGTGTTTTCGAAGCCAGAACAGAACTTTAGTCCAATATAACGCACAAAGGTCTTCCGATCTGATAAGATTCAGTTCCTTACGAAGTGAATACGCCATAAACGGGGTAAAGTTTAAACTTCTGTAGGCGCAACCTTTGTTTTGATAGCGAGCAAGCGAGTGAAAAAATTACCAGACGGCGTTAGGACTCTACTATACAGAGTGGCAGCATATGCTTTCTCAGAAGCATCACAAATTTAATTTAAATTAACTTCATTCCAAATAATGTTTATGGAATTCGATGGATGTTATTACGAAAAAATAAAAGATAAACAATATTTTTGGTAGTGAAATAAAAAAGCCTTCATAATTATCACATATGAAGCGTAAGATATTCAAATTTATTAACAAATCTCTACATTGAGAAACAATTGAGAGAGAGATAGAGATAGAATGAAAGTCTTTAATGGTTATGATGTGCTCTTGAGGCATTTGCATTTATTAGAAAATAGATAGACAGAACTTAAAAATGAAAAAATTTGGAAAATATGGAAAAAGTCACAACTTGTAGTTTTGATGTGGGAAAATTCATTACCATTTCAACTGACGCATTCTCTTACAACAGACAACATCTTTGTGTGTAAATAACATAAAACGTCAAAAAAAAGAAAAGAAATGAATTCATAAATAAAATTTGTATGTATGGCATATATTAACACCAAAAAAAGAAAAAAAAATTGTAAATTGTACATATGTATGTATGTACACACACATTCCATTTGATAGACGACTACTGAATAATGGACGACCTTACAGATGAATAGAGAGACTAAAATATAAACGTGATGTGACATACATGCGACAATTCCTTTCAACGTCAAGCGAACATGATGATTGGCAAATTTCGAAATTCTAAAAATATAAACACAATATAATACAACAACAACAAGAAATATTCAAGTTGTATTGAATTGAAGCGTTAATTAACCAAAGTCACAATCTCACACGTACTTTACGACAACCCTCTATGATATGGCCATTTAAGAAGGGATAATAACAACAACAACAACGACAACAACAAAAATTTAACCAAACGAAACAGAATTAAAGAAAAGAAATCCACAAAAATTCTTTTAGTGCATCGAAATAATACTCATTATAATAAACACAGTAAATAAAGCATCATCACTGGTGATGCTGATGTTGATGCTGCTGACTTCGTAGCAGTAGCATTTACTTTCTCGCCCTAATTGAAGACAGTCTAGCATTTTCATCGTTCGAGTTTCCACCCGACACATTCTATTATATTTGGATTTCAAGAGCAAACATCATGCGAGCATGGAGAAAGGAGAAATAAATGCATGCACTGCTATGGTGATAATGATAACGTTGATTATGGTTATGGTGGAAACAAAGGCCACTCGAGATTATGACAAAGTCAATGACATTGTTGCTATCGCCATTATCGTCTTCATTATCATTGTCAGTGTTGCCTACCTGCTGAGTTGTTGTGTCCCTGTGCGACCAAAAAGTTCGTTGGGGCAATGATTTTTGCCGCCATAAAAAAAGAAAGAAACAAAATTTTCCGCCCGAGTAATACAAGTAGACGTTGAAAACTGAAGTAGCAAAAACAAAACTGTAGACACTGTAATCAGTAAAGAGAAATCCAAGAATTTTTGCAACTTCAAATACATTCTTATAGGTATACTCATACATACATAGCCAGAAACGAAGTACGCACTTGGAAATTACAATGATAAATTGTATCATTTTCCAAAGAGATTTATCCGAATACAGGATATTGTATAACAAAAATCTTAAAATTTATTTCACAAAAAGAGCAAAGTTCAGTATTACAACATGTTTACAAACTTATTTAGAATGTTTCGTCAGCGAAACTTTAAAATTGCTTAAGGTGAATTTCGACTGTCACACAAATCGTACGTTCTACGTTTTTGTATAGAAGACAATGGATAACATCATGTGCACTCAATGTACTAAATTGAGAGAAAATACGAATGGAAATTTGGCAGCTGTACGGAACGCTTCGTTTTTAGAAAATTTTCAAAATCCATTACACTTCATTAAACAGGGTTGTATTTATTTTACTCTGTTTCGGTATGAAGTTCTATGCTATTTTCTCTCTGACGTAAATAAACTCGTGTCGTGTAAAATGCTAAAGGCCATTTTTAAAAGCTAAGTATATAATCGATTCTTCAGATTAGATAATACTGATTACAGGTATACACAGAAACAGATCGAACAATACTGACCAGATCAGTATTTTAAATATTTATCAAGACTCAGATAAATTGCGTGGATAAAAACCAGGCAATCTTTACTTTACTTTGTCTTGTCAAAAACGTGTGAAGTCTAAAATTATACAGGCATAAAATTTTACTCCAAAAAAGTATTTAATTTTGTTATTGAATTGTACTGCACTTTTCACAAATTAAAGCTGATCTTATGAAATTGATAATTAGGGCCTAACGATGAGGAAGAACCATACCTACTGTGTACAATAATTTTTTGAAATTACGACTCAGGCAGTCTTCAAATATATACTTAAAGACATTCCTTGCTCATGAAAATATGCCACTACATTTGTATTCTCAATATGTACTACTTCAAAACTACTACGGAAAGATTCCCGATAGTGCTCTAGATTTGTTCATGATTAGTTTCGCGATAATAACGTTAGCATCGGAGAGGAACTAATTATTTAAATAATGAATGCAATTGAACATCTTTGGGGGACTTAAAAACTTCACTTAATGAAAAAATTTTCTAAATACGTTTCAGTTGTGGCAAAAATTCTAGAGTTATCATGGTCTTCATAATTATTACGACTTTTATTTCCATTTTTCGCGTTTTTTCAGTTGCAAAAAAATTTACATTAAACTTATTTTCTAAGAACACAAGCGTTTTCAATAAATTTCAATTTTCAACTTTACCTATAAATTATTTTATTAATAGTGGGCAAAGGTAGCAAACCGCACCCTCTTAGAATGTTGGTACTTTGGTGAAGAACAAGTTTTTTTTGTAAAGGAATCTTCTGTACGAAAACACTTTTTCATTTTAAAATAAAAACACGAACTTTTTCAAATTTAGTGAGATTTTGTATTGGACTGTAAAGAGGATATGTTCTAATTAAGTATGGAATAAAATATCCAATGAAGACGGGCCATTACTTTTTTCTGAGATTTTCCATAATTTTATCACCGAACTGTAGTATGTGTATCTCATCGACAACAGATGTTATCGCAGCACATGCATTGTTTCTGGTTATTTCATGTATATCTTAGCCGCCATAACATAATTTGTTTTGCAAGTCATTGTAGCAATAAAACGACTATCGAACCCTGTAGTTGGTAATGCAGTCATTCAGAAATCATATGTCTGCCACATCCAACCCATCTCGTTGATACTCCACGAACTTCTTATCATATTCGAGTAATGAATTCCAATGCACTTTTGATCTCATCTACTAAAACGAACTGTGCACTTATGCCGCCTAACCAAAATTCGCATTAGACTAGATGCTCATTGTGCGTGCGTTAGTTGCTTATGGATTGCATGAGAATTTTCTGAGCTCCAAGTTCAACAATTTTGTTTTTTCGCTAAGTCATTCAGATGGAGATGTTATTCATTGGAGAATTGGCGGAACTTATTATGGCATGCTCGTTTGAGTTCCTTTTTATTTCTTGATCAATTGATATTTTCAATTCTATATTTCTATATTTCTTTTGCCTTTTTGATCAATTAATATTTACGGGTTTTCGGCGGCACTGTCGTTTACCGTCGTAAAGTTTCTAACCGATATGTAGGCAAGAATCTTGCTGCATCAAGCCCTGGTTAACCAAACATCCACGGAATGTACATTCGTTTTTAGCATATGAGGAGCAATGATTTAGTGCATACCGAAATAACATTACGGTTCGGTATTCGCCCTCATTGCTTTTCGGATTCTAAAAACGAGTGTATGTTCTGATATGTTCCGTAGACATTTGGCTGACCGGGTCTTTAATCCACCGTAGAGGGCTTAATTTCTAATAAATGCATATGACAATTGCCAAATTTCAGAGCTGCCAGTGTCAAAAATTAAATACTCTAAATTTAAACAGTTTACTCCTGTTAGAGCACCCTTTATTATCATTTTTATTTGTGTTGAGTATTAGGCTGAAGGCAGTATCGAAAGTATTTCTAATTCATCAAAATGTTAGAATATGGAAATATTTTTTATAATATCTAACAAGGGACTACCTATTTATTATATACTATATACGTACGTGAATGTGCATTCGCGTAGTAGCTTGTCTACAAACAATGATTTCTGTGGTCAAAGAAATTTCAATTAATTTCAGATCACGTTTTCAACCAGTTGTAATACCTCGGTTTAACATTTATGCGTGGTTAGCTGTAATAATATAATAACTATTGTTCTAGACATCACAAGATGAAACAAATTTCAAAATATTAGAATGATTGTGTGGTTGAAACGTCCAAATCTAGCATAATTCATAATAGTAGAAATGAAGCAAGTAACATCGAAAGTTTAACAGAAATTCTTAAGCAAATAAATCTCGCCAATTTATTAATAATTTATCATACGATCCTTTCGTAGGTTTGTTCTTCGTAAATATTAAAATGAAGTTTTAAATCATTTGGTTATTAGATATGTAAACTACTTTAATTCTTTCGAAAATTAAACTCAATTTAAAGATAATTAAATCAGAATAAAAATAACTAACAGTACAATTTCGTTACCGTTAACGTTAAATTAGAATAGATGCTTTAAATTATGGCTGTTAAAATATGTATTAAAGTTTTGTTGTTGTTGGAGTGTATGCTTTTGAATTAGCAGATGCTAAAGTAGATTTTAAAAGGAAAAAATAAACAATAAGAATGAAAAAAAGAAATTGCCATAACACCGACCAGAGATCTTTAAAAAGATTTTAAGCTGTTCCTGCTTCTCGAACTCACTTATTCATATTTGTGTTCATAGCAGTCTCTTACTCATCCATTTGTGAAAATAATCTCCAAACATATCTGATATGTATACAAGGGTTGCTGTAAAGTTTTTAATTCACAGTGATAATATAACTATCCTTCCTCCAAACATTTATATGGCAAAATTCTAAATTTCTACTACTGAATAATATATAATTTCGTATAGATTGTTAAGAAATAATTATGAGTTGGTGGTGACTTTTAAACTTTTGAAACATTCCACGCTACTTGCAGGATTATCGTTTGTCTCTTTTGTAGAAGATGTTCTTTTTTCGTCTGGCTTTTTGTTTTAAAGACGACAACAATAGAACAGAAGGAACAGAATAAATTGAAGAAAAACAAAAATATGTATGTACACGAATTATATTGAAAATAATAATTAATTGAGAAAAAAAAGCTGTAATCCGATTAAAGCTTCTTCAAAATCGATTATATTTCAGAATCGAAAACACTCTACAGCTTATTATTGAAAAATTAACTAGGATGTATGCTACAATGATTTGCAATCTGAAATTAAATAAGTTTCAATCCAAAGAAACTTTTTAAGGCCCATTTGTAGTCTGGTAGGTAGTGTGTTGGCTTTTTAGACGTGAGGCCAGTTTAGACGTCTTCAACAAAACGAAACATAAAAAAATATTTTTTCGGCGACTTCCTCTCATCAGTTTTATTTGAAAAACTCTAATTGCCATTAGCGCAAATTGCCCTTAAAGTTAGAAGTCGCTGAAGTCGAGTAGGTAGTGTGCTGGCTTTTTAAACGTAAGGCCAGTTTAGACGTCTTCAACAAAACGAAACATAAAAAAATTTTTTTCGGCGACTTCCTCTCATCAGATTCATTGCAAAAACTCTAATTGCCATTAATACAACTTACCCTTAAAGTTAGGTAGTGTGTTGGCTTATTAGACGAAAGGCCTCTGCAGATTTCTGGCAAAAACTCTGAGAGTAAATAAAATTGCCATGAAAAAGTTTCTCAAAAAAGTTTCTGTCGCTTGGAGTTGACTTTAAACTGTAGGCTCCGCCACTCATGTATAAAATTAACACACACAACATAAGTGGTGTAAGAAGCTAAGCCGTAATCCTGACAAAAGGGTTGTAATGGTCAAACTATGTACGTTAAAGTTGGGCTTAGTAAAAGGTAATTTTAGCTAAAGTGAACTTTAAAGTCACCTTTAACTTTTTTTCGTTATTACAACTTACTGATAAAATAGAGTTCACTTTTTTAAAATTAGGCAGTGTCGGAGCATTATCGATAACTTTTGCTAAAATAAGCAATTTTTTTAACGCAGTGGCAACTACGTGCTTCCTTTTTTGTTATGTTTGCTCATTTTATTTATACAGCGGCATATGTAGACATTTTTCATTGACTGTTTGTATGCAAGTTCAAACAGAAACTTAACTTTAGAAGTTACAGGTAGGATGCTCTTTCCTTTAGCTTAACACTCACTTCTACCTTATTGTCCACTTATAATAATAAAAAACTAATTATCCGCCCGTTAAAATCCTGCCTTCAGTTAAAGACAAGTTATAATAATGGCCCTAAGAATAAACAAAATTGGTATTAAAAAATCTGTCGATTGAAGTCGATTTTAAACACTCTTGTATAAGAGTAAAACACAATACAAGTAGTGTGAGAAGCTAGGTCTTAATACTGACTGAAGGGTTGTAACTGTCAAATTACGTAAGTTTATGTATATAAATATTGGATATATTATTAAGGTTAGTTAGTACTTGTAATTATGTTTACTAAGGTAGAGTATTCTAAGTGAGATTAATTATTTCATGAAATTTTAAATAAACCATTAATTTATATATGTAGAGCTACTAAAAAATCCAAAAATATACGTATAATGATCACATTCGCATATGAAAATCACATGCAGGTACCTGGATACCTAGGGGCGAACATAAGGATTAAACTTAATTCCGTTTAAGGTAAAGATATTCAGTTTTGTGATTGTTTGTTTTGATTGTTTAACAAGCGTTTAAAGCAATTAAAATTTAGTGACCTCTTCAACTTGAGTGCTACAATAAACAATAATGTAAGGCGGTAATAGAATTCATTATTCGATGAAAACTTTACAAAGAACTTTTACACAAAAATTAATACACGAACTACACCAAATTGTTCCCTTTTCATCGTATCGTATCATTTATAATTATTTGACACGATTTTGTATGTGGTATTTATCAACACAGTATAACTTTCTATAAAAATATGTTGGTAGTGTCGGTTTGGGTGCTTATTGTTAAATTATAAATAAATTTATAATCTTCCAAAAATTGAGTTAATAGTTCTTTAATAATTATCAAAATGTTTATCATAGAATTGCATTTGAGTATTTTCAAATCCTTATTCATAACATGAATCTAATTGATCCAAGGGGAAACTCTTACCAAATACTCTTAATAATCTTTTGCTTAATTAAAATATAAACACACACATACACACCAGAATTTAATACAAGTGCAATTGCAATATTGTTTATCAGTAATCACTTACGAATATTGTGGCACGCAATACTTACACAAGCTAAAACGCATATTGAAATTTTAATTTATCTTTTGAAGACATCAAACGATAATGCTTATCATAATTGATACTTCCGCTGTGGCATCAAGAGACGGAATTTCTAATTAATTTCATATTGGCATACGTACGATGCATAATTGACTTTTTGAGTATACTGTTGATACAATTTTTACTATCGTCAATTCATATTATTCTGGCAAAAAAAGAAATACACTCATATGTACATATGTATGTAGATATACGCTTGTATACTTAAAGACGCATAATTTTATTTTCTATCGGGTCTATCAATGTCAATATTCAATGTGGCATGAGCTGTGTAATACCACCCTGTTGAAACCACATGACATTGGTGTAATCTTCAATCTACAGTGCACACAGTTGACAGTAATGACGTTGTTATTGAAGAAATATGTACAGTTAATGCCGCCAGTCTGAACAGGTGACTTATTCGAGATACATTGGATGCTATTTGCGTCAATTCGACAATTTTATTCGTTCAAGTACTCACTCATCCAGAAACGGACCTCCTAGCTGAAGATGATTTTTCGGTGAAAATTAAAATCAATTGCCAACTGATTTGTGGTCGTTATTTATGGTCGTTTGCCTTCATTTGCTGAGTCAGTCTAATTTTGTAAAGACGCAAGCTAAGTTTATGCCATATCCCAAGTGTGGTCTATAAAAAATCAAGTTCTTCAGAGCTACACGAAACCGATTGATCCGAATTCTATTTCACCACTCTCATTCCGCGGCGCAGCTTTCAGCAGTTCTTAAATATCGTTGACTAAACCAGTAACTGAAATCTATTCACATATTACGAATAATCCTCTCGGTATCACGATTATAATGATCGCAAAACGGCCAAATTGCGCGGTACGTTCCCCGAACAGATCCTCTCTTTGATAAAACATTTATTATGTAATGAGTGTGTTGAATGAGTCGCCGTAGTCTAGGGTAGTGTGTTGGCTTATTAGACGAAACGCCAGGGTTCGTACCCCCGGTCAGGCATCAGAAACGAAATATTAAAAATATCTTTTCGGTGGCTTCCTCTCAGCAGATTTCTGGCAAAAACTCTGAGGGTAAATAAAATTGCCATGAAAAGTTTCGCAACAGTTTGTCGTTCGGAGTCGACTTTAAACTGTAGCCCCGCCACTCATGTATAAAATTAACACACACAACATAAGTGGTGCTAGAAGCTAGGCCGTAATCCTGACTGAAGGGTTGTAATAGCCAATTATGTTATGTTATGTTGTTGAATGCTATATTCCTTCCATCGGCTGACTGAAAAACCCGAAAAATATGCAGAACTTAGAAATTTCAAATGTGCTTTACTATTTCACATAAATAGATTTCGAATCATTACTGATCAATTTGTTGAGTAGAGTTTGCCACTTTACATTACATTTATACATTTTCAAAAATATTTGGCATTCTCGATGACTCGCTATGTTGGAGCAGAGTCGACAAATTCCAATTGAAGCAGTTGTCCTCCCCGCATTGCTGTATAATATTAACCTCGAGGAGGGGTGACAAAGTGTGGATAACACACCAAGAGAAATAATGTGTATATTTAACGTCAGATTGAAGGAACTCGACAGCACAAACAACAATCGTTTCTGTGCGACATCCGTAACAGATTGCATCAAAGAATTTAATCTTTTGGCCAAGTGACTACTATGCGTCATATTTAACTTGTGAAGTTTGTTATCAAGTGCTGCTTCCGATACATTCTGCAAAATATTCACGTAGGAAAATAATACCAAACTAAAAACCATGGTAAGTTCTTAATAAAATAGAAACCATGTGCGAACAGTAACAAAAACCATGATGATGAATACATTGTGAAAATTAGTTGCAAACTGCTAATCGAATGACTATTGTACAATATACTTGAAGGAGACAGTTGGTGCATTCCCAGAGAATAATTACGAGAGCATTCGCATTGGACACGGTTATGGAAAGGTTACGATATGCCTTTTTGACCCAAAGATTTTTAAACAAAAATTAAAATCTAGACTTGGTTTCTTTTAAAGAAGAATAAAAATTAACCCAAAAAATAAGTTTGATTGATCATATGTAATGTTATGTTATGTCATATATAATGTTATATTGAAACTAATTAGCTTGTTATTGTATGAAAGTTGATATTAGAAGCGAGATGGACGTGTAGCCTACATAAACTCCCCTAACCAGTAAAGTGTTCTGAAGTTCTTTATAAAGCTTTTTCGATAACTTCTTCTAAAATAAATTTTCTAAAATTTATAAAGAGCCTGTCGCCGTCGTCATGTTTCATTTACAAAAATTTAATTCAATTTAAAACAGTATTGTCTTTATTATAATAATACAGGGTGCAATAATTTAGTGACAATAATAATTAATCCTATACACATACACACATACACACACAGTTATGTATGTAGATTTGTATTTAGAATGTAGTAGAAAAGATTAAATTTTTATATTAAAACTTAAAATTGAAAGAAAGCAAGAAAGAAAGAAAAAAAAAGTAATAATTAATGCATTTGAGAGCAAAATATTACAATAAGAGCTCTTTATGACGGTCGCTAGTGCTGCTGTCGCACGAGTCTAGCTGTGTTGCATCTGAAACCGACAAATAAATTTTAATTAATTCATTTAACTGAAACTGCATCATGGTTAGTGAATATAAAAAAAAACTCTTCGACTCGAAGTAAATGAATGAGTTGATGTATGTATGTATGTATGTATGTAACTGCAGATGCAGACCAAACGAATATTTTATTTATTTATTCTTGAACTTTTTATTTTCACTTATTCAGCCTTATGGGAGTTTATGAACCAAGAATACTTTATTTAAGTTATGGGTCAATGGTCTCCACTCTGTCCATTTTCATGATTTCGTTTTTAATTATTTTTAATTTAATTGTCGCGCCTTGCGTGCTTGCGTATTTATTAAAATTAAAAAAAAAACACATTATCCATGGCATTTCTTAAAAACAAAACCAACAGCAACAGCAACAAGACAAAATAATAAAAGCATAAAATTACACAAAATTTTAATTGCTGACACTTCAATTCCAAGAATCATCGACGTAAGAAGGAATATCAACTCATTTGTATTTCAATTTAAAAAATTTCAATTTAAGAAAAAAAAAAATTTAAATACAACAATGTTTGGTTTGCATGGTTTGGATTTGATTATTCATTCATTAATTATTAATTTTATGATTGTTTGAACTTCCTGCAAAAACAACGAATTTAATGTATTAAACATACTAAACCAGGAATAATCAATTAAAAAAATTCAATAAAATTTGTTTAATGCCACATCATAACAGATCAATGAATTAACAAAATCCCACAATTTTCTACAACAAAATTTGACGTTTTGATTGCATTAAACTTCGTGCAAAATTTATTTTCTTAATAATAATTTATATTTTCGCTTTTTTATAACTCAATTTAATTACATATTATTTCGTTTATTACATCAAATATACGAGATATTTTGAAACAATTTTTACGACTGCACTTTCTAATATAAATTCAGAGAAATGCATTCGTCAAAGTAGACCATAATTATAGGCATAAATTTCCAGGAATAATTAAATTTAAGTATTCAAGATATGTCTGGTTTGATAATCTATTCCATTGTCTTCTAATTTAACGGCTTTTATTTTGTGAATCATAATCATGAAGTGCAAACAATATTCACATGAATTTTAATTACTCACCTCCATTTGGTTTTTGGCCAGGCCATGTTTTGTAATCGTTAAAATTCATTTTCCTAATATTTTTTCATTCTTCGTAATTTACTTTTTTTTATTTTGGTTTGTTTTTCATGGCTGGCTATTATTATAGCCGTACTTGTAATGGTTGTTAACTTTAAATTCTGTTCTGTTCTTATTTAAATTTATTTAAACCCTGGTAGAATTGCAGGCAGTGCTGCAACCCCAACTTAACTTACTTAATATAAATAATAATGTTAAAAGCATTTTTAAAATGTATGCTTTAAATATGAATCAGTTCGTAAATTGTACATTTAGGACACTTTAATGATGGCAACAGTAGCTTAGTGCAGACAAAACTACAAAATGTATACAAAACGTGGATTTTG
>QOCX01004827.1:0-13926 GCA_005959815.1 Sarcophaga bullata | reverse complement strand
TATACACGGGAGTATTATGAGTTAAGCCCCGCACAGATAGTTATGCTGTTCCCTCTGATATAGTGCACCAATTGGTTATTATGGACCCTTCAGTCAAGATTACAACCTGGCGTCCACTAACACACAATATATACATTGTAGACTCTGTAATTAAATTCGGTGTATAAAATAGTAGTGCAAGGATAAAAGACAGAAGACCAGATCCTACCCACAGTTTGTTGTATTAATCATGGCAATTACTTTTTAGGGAATCATTGCTACCACAGGGACATTTTTGGTGAATTCTGCTTGCGAGGATAACACCTGTTAAGGACAAACATCACAGAAAGTTTTAATAATAATGATCTATCGATACAAATTGACGTTATATGTTGGAGAACTATCCGTACAAAGCTTTGAACCTTTGACGGACCTCATCCATGTATTCTACAACACACACACATGGACCATACGTAATTCTAACACATATGTGGCCGAATGGGGAATATTCATGACAACATGTGTGTACATAACCACGCAACTACCTTATTACGCTAAAACTAAACATTCACAAAAGCTCGAAAATCGTTTGAATTCTATGAAAGAACAGAAAAAAAAAATATCGGGCTTTAACAGGACTAATCCAAGATAATACGGGACATGACTTCAGGACAGAGAACAGGAAACAAGGAAACACAGCACGCAGATAGGGACAAAACGGACAGACAGCGAGGAGCGAGGCTATACTACATGCATATCACATTTAAAAATGGGACCCGAAGTGGTTAAGATCCGCGGTCAACATCAACTATCGAATATTATGAAGAAAATATATAGGATTCATTTAATGTTCTATCCGGCGCTACCCTCTCTCGGGTAACAGAGTCTGAAACACAAAACTCTGAGGTGAAATAAAATTGCCATAAAAAGTTTCTCAAAAAATCTATCGTTCGGAGTCGACTTTAAAATGTAGGTCTTGCACTCACAACATAAGTGTTGTGAGAAGGCTAGGCTGTAATCCTGACGAAGGGTTGTAATGACGAATTATAGTATGTAATAGGAGGTAATATTATTACAGTGTTATTGAAGGAGAAGCACTTCTTAACGGCTTCACAGCTGGAGGGAGGCTCGTTACTCTAGCATAGTTAAGTATGTGAGGCTTTTGTATAGTGAAGGAATTTATAAATTATTTAAAGAGACTATAAAACTGATTTATTTGTAGCGTTTCATGCCTAATATTCTGAGTTGCATAATTTCAACATTTTTCCAAGCATTTTAACCAAATTTTTTTTGTAGTAAAATGTGCAAAATTTGCATTTCTTTCATTATCCTTGTAAATAAATTTCAGAAAATCTCTGTTGTTTCCTTATTTAAGCTGGCCTTTAAAGACGCTTCATTTATTAAATCAGCAACAAAATAAATCTCTCTTCTCAGAGTTCACTTCTATCAAAGTGTGCAGTGTGTATGTGTATGTCTGTGTTGATAAGTTAATATCTTGCCACCATAATTTGATTATTTTTTTCTTACCGCGCCCAACTATTTTCTTGTGTTTATTATTTGCCTGCTCAATAGGAATATTAGATTGTAAGGCGCTTTAAATTATTGAATTAAATGAATATTTTATGCAGAAAAAAGAATTTCTTGAACTCGGTCCAGGCACTTCAAGACATTTTTTTTCTTGTTTGAAGAAATGTAAGGAAAAGAAAAGAACAGAAAAGAACAGAAAAGCAATGTAAAGATATGCAGAAATAGAAACGGAGACGAGAGAAGAAAATGTAGCAGTAGAAAATATAAAACAAATCTTGTTTTATTGGTGGCAATGAGCATTATTATGAACAGAATCCTTATGCCGAGTTGGTTACATTTAAAGACATTCACAAGTCATTCAAACATTTATGAATAGAAATTTTATTTGCGCTTCCAACCATAGCATACCCATACCATGCCAACCGATTCCATCATAACAAGCCAATAAGAGTTAAACGTTCATGTTGGCTGAGTTTAAATAAATCCTTTTGATGATGAGGAAAATACAATTTAAGCCTTAAAAACGCCGCTAGCATTATTGCTACTCACATATTACATACATACACTCATTTATTACAAAAACACAACAAAAAACATGAATCCATAGAAATATGAACACGTTCTATTCACTACTCTAACACACATACTCTATCTCTATCTCTCTCTCTCTATCTCTGTATTCTAAATACCATAACATTTATAAGCCTTAGTTTATGCAATAAAATATATGATTTTGAAGAAAGAAAAAGGGAAAAGGATGTCAGTAAGTGAATGGATTAGGTGTCCGAAATAAAGACTACAGTTTTGTTGAAAACATAAAATATTTCCTGATATCTTCCACTCCTTTATTGAATCTTCTGATTTCATGCCTTTTCATGCCTTTAAAGTATACACGGCTGCCGCAAAAACATATCCACCATTTTGTTTTTATTTCTTCGCTTTGTTAAACAGATAGTAGGCTTACGGCAGCACATACAAAGAGCGATAGGTTGGCCATTTGTTGCTAAAGAGCACTGTGAACATGTAACATCTATTGGACTAAGTGGCAATAAACTTCTTGCTATTGATTCCCACTCATAGTCAACAGGTTACAATCCATACCTCTCTGTAATGTTCGTTGTTAGTATTATTGATCGGCAGTTCCTAGACAGTAAGTCTAAGTAGTCTAACTTGGGGCCTAAATTATTTATACTTCCAGAGAAATATTGTTCTCATGGAGTTGTTTCTCATTTGTATACTTAAGTGGTTGTCACATTACTTTAGTCCAGGATTAGAACCTAGCTTATCACACCACCTAAGTGCATACTTATTTACTTAATTGGCCATTAACATTGCAATCAATGGATTTCGGCCTGAATTAATACATCCTTCTATACGCCTCTGCAGCTTGTGCGACTTCTCCAGTTGGGCACATTAATCGATGTCAGGGCTTCCTCGTTTTGGTCCATCTAAAGCAGACAAGATAATTATCTACAACGACTTTCTCTAAACTCCGCATTAAAATAGCCATCTCACCGGAATATCCTCTTCCATACGAACGACATGGCCAAGCCAGCCGCAACCGCTGCTTTTTAATGGAGGAGAAGCATGGACTCTATTAAGACCTGACGTAGCAGTCTTGAGAGTTTCAAGAGAAAAGTTCTACGCAAGATCTTCGGTCTTGTTCGTTTGGCGATAATTTCTGCATCCAACATCCTCCCTCTGCGAACAGTATGGCCGAACGAGTGCAGACGCGAATGTAGTCCCATGGCGCTGAGGAGCTCATACAGCAACAATGTTGAATTGCACTGGACCGGAGATCTTAAGCAGGAGCAAAAGGCTTACTTATTGCATTATTGGAGAACCATATTCCAAGTAGATCGGTTGACTTGTTTTCATACATCAAATTTGGAATGATAATCATCAACCTGCTCTATGCAATGCAGAAAGTTTATCGAAAAGGAAGGAATGTTCTCCATGCAGCCCGTAATTCATATAACGTCTGTATACGAGTATATGGTCCTTTCGTCCCTAAGTGTAACACAGGGACTTATGGAAGCAAGGCCTCCTCCTAAAAAGGCATACAAAAATGCTAGACGCTTTGTATTGCATGTTTAGACTGTAATGTTAAGTCTCAGTGAGGACAAGAGCTATGGAGCCAAGGGAGAGGAAGAAGTTATTATAAATCCTGTATCAGAAAGTTTAGCCTCTAACTAGTGCCACTGTTAGGACAACAGCTATGGAGCCAATAGCTTGGACAATGGAAGAAACGAAAGTTATTACAGTGGCACAAAGCCTATACGGAATCAACACTCTATAATTCTTACAATAATCATTTTACAATATGGTTTACAACGGATCGAAGTCATAAAAGTAAAGGAAAGCTACGCTCTCCCTTAACAGATTGAGGAGTCATAGACAGAAATGTTGAAACGGGAGCAGAGGTGGTCAGTCGAAGAATGAAATTTTTGGAAACCCATAGGAAAACTCACAAGTGTCCTTAAATGTCAGAATAGTTAGGTTTCCATTCAAGTACTTGACTTGTATGAGGTTGAAACTGTTTGAACAAGTTGAAACAGATTACAAAGGTAAATGACGTCACCGTTTGTTCTAACCCAGATTATGTGAGAATTCACGACAATAAGCTGGCAGATGACGATGAAATATGTTATAGGAGACTGAAAAATTTTGCCACAGACTCTAGCATACACATAAGCAGCGCTATTATGCGTTATTCGAATAAAATAAAAGGGAATTTTGGAATACCCTAACGGGGATGTTAAAAACAAAAATCATTAAAGGAAAAATATGCCACACATTTACAAGAAATAAGCTGGAATATGACACACAAACCGAAATGGAAATAGACAATAAGTACAACAACAGCAACAACAACAATAACAACAACAACTAAAACAACAAACAACAACAAAAGCAGCAAAATAGCAAATAATAATATAAAAATTTTAAATGTCGAACGGAAACATCTACTTTTCACAGCATTAAAGTGCTAACAAAAGCATGCAGACTCTCAAAGCTTAACACGGTGATTGCGTGAAATTTGCCACTTTTTCTTCTTACTTTTTCATCTTTTGCTTTTGATGGGTAATGGACTGAAGCTGAGAAAAAGAGAGGGAGATAGAGAAAGACTTGCAGTTAGAAGAAGCAGGATAGATGATGATTTCATATCAAAGTATTAAAGTAAACTGAACAAGGACTCGGCACTCGTTTTAGTGGCAGCATGTATTAGGGGCATACAAAAATTACTACACCAATCACAAAACAACACAAGGTGTTATAATAGGGGCCGGTAAACGTATTTATTATATTCAAGTGGGGGGTAGGAGCCCAGAATTTTTCTTGAGGATGTAGATGTGTGGGCTTATTTCTTAACTGTGTAGAGGGCAGTCAAAGAAATCAACACAAGTTTATTTGGAAAAACATAATAAAGATCGGAAAATGGTACTCTGAAGTCGCCTTAGTCTAGTAGTTAGTATGTTAGCTTATTAGATGTGAGGCAACAATTCAAACCCCAAGTTACACATCACAACATAGTGTGTTTGTCGGTTCAAACCAGATCAAACAAAATCACAATCGATTCCCGACGACAGATTTTTGAGAAATCTTTTCCATCCGGCAATTTTTATTTACTCCCAGATAATTTTTGCACGAAACTCTGCTGAAAGGAAGTCGCCGAAGAAGTAACTTCTCTTTCAACTCGTCTTCAGATGTTTGACCCTCAAGGCTTGAAAAGTCGGCCACAGTCTGATAAACCCCAAAACAGCTTACAACCTAAGACAACGCTGACTATTTTATACGGCCCTAGAGTTATTTCGTCGGCCAATCGGTGATTTTAATCTGATGATATCATTCCCGCTAAGTATCAGTATTGGGCCGGAATATTCTGCCCATGACTCTAACTCCACTTGTTTGTGAATACCAGTAGATTTGAAGATGATTAGACATTGTACTGTCACACCCTGATGATATGGCCGATACATCTGCATTGTCGGTATTTAAATTGGTTCAGTATCCTCTCTAAATACCTCTCCAAGTATCAGTATTGAGCCAGAATATGCTTCTTATGATTCAGAACAACTTGTTAAAGAATGCCTGTACATATGAGGATGATTTGCATGGTGTGCCTGATGCCAATAATTTCTTGCAGTGTCCTGTTAACAGTAATACAAACCATGACAACCGGAATATTCACAAGCTAGAATATATGTGCATTTTACTTGAGTATTTATCATACAAAATACCTTCTTTTACTTTGTAGTTTTTAAAGTTGAATGATTAGGATGAACTACGCTTTAAAACCAGGCTCCACTAAATCATGCGTTATATAGAGAGCAACATCCTCAAAGAGTTTACATTGTATAGTCCATTGAAAATAATTTGATTTAAAGAAAGTTCTTTTAAATTATGCTCATTAAACGTATTTAACTTTACGTATTTATTTTTTTTCCTCTTTTCAAGTTTCCTAATCCATTGGGGACGAGTGTAAAGAGTGGTACTCTGTTGTCGTTTGACTTTTTCTTTCTTGAGTTCAGTGCTTAAACAAGCAGCAGTTTTTCACCTAGTCTTGCTGTTCCATTTTTCTTTTCCATTTTTTTTTTGTTTCTTCCACAGCACTTGACTTGTAATCATTTTTGCACCTTTCCTTGTTATAGGTTATGTTCGCTCTTTAACGTTCTCTTTTTCTTTTCGTTTTATTTTTTTTTATATTTTATTTACCACACCCCCCTCCCCACCAATTTTTTTTTCCTTTTTTTCATTACCTTACTGCCTCTTATTTTTCTTCTTCTTTTTTTGTTGTGTTTTTAAGGTGCCTCTGTCAGTATTTCTTTCTTCCTTTTCCTTTTTTTTTTGCTGCTACTGCTCCTGCCTTTTATTGCCTACTTACGCGTTAATATTGCATTTTAATAATGTCCTCTCTCTGGCAAAATAAAATTTTTGCACAATTTTATTAGACGTTGAATTCGTTTTTTTATTTTATTCCTTCTTTGTTTTGTATTTTTTTGCTCTCTCTCTCTCTCTTTCTCTCCTCTCTCTCTGTTTTTTCATTTAAATTTTTTTTTGTTCATTTCTTGTATTTTGCAATTTTAATGTCATTTGCGCTACTCTTGGCGTAACACTGGCACATGAATGAAGTCTTTTGGGTCTTATTAGCATTCTTAGGGATGAGGGGGAGGGGGTTTGCAAAATAAAAGGGGGCCAGAAGCCATTAACATGAACATTTGCGTTAAAAAAAATGTATGACAAGCCAAAAGTTTAATAAAGTGTTGAAAATGGCATCCCATACACAATTATTCGCGTGAATAGTTTGCGAAATTAGAAAAAAAAAAAAATAAATATTCAGTGGGCTTTTGTTTAAACGACAAAGATGTGTTATCCACAAAGCATATCCCATTCGAAAATATATGCTGCAGTTATTTTAGCGTGTTATTTTTGCATCTTCCCTATACGGTTATAGTGTCCTATTTGCTGGAGTATCATATGCCTCCAGGTATTCTTTGTTCAACTTTGGATTCTTGACAATCGAAGATTCTGCTCAAACACTAGCATTGGCATATTTTCCGGGCTACTTTCTGCCAGTTTCATCCCTTTTTCTACACTTGATGTGTTTCCGTTTCAGGCTCCTTGTTTACAGGCTCCAGATTTTTGCATCTTGAGCGTTAAGAATTGTTTCTGCAGTGTGGTTTTTGAATACTATCGGGTTGTAGTCACCGTAGTCTGCTAGGCAGTGTGTTAGCTTATTAGACATAAGGCTACGGTTCAAACCCGAGGCCAGATATCTCTAATAAAATGGAGTACAAAAAAAATATTTTCGATGACTTCTTCCCAGCAGTTACTTGCAAAATTCTACGAGTAAATAAAATTGCCACGAAAAGTTTCTCAAAATGTTTCGTTCGGAGTCGACATTGAACTATAGGACCCACCACCACTTATGCATAAAATTAACACACATAACATAACTGGTGCGAGACACTAGGTCGTAATCAGGACTTAAGGGTTGTAATGTCAATTAGGTTATGTTAGATTAGGTTGGAGGACGTGTTCTAAGTACAGAGGTCAATTTGACTCATTGTACACAATCGTCTTTAAGAAGGGATGGACAGGGAAGGAATGGAAAAAGGAGATAAGGTAGGAAGGGTGATAGAAAGCGAAGGAACTACATAGAACAACAAACAGAAAAACCACAAGGCGGAGGCGCGACCATGCAAATGAATATGGCCCAATTGTGTATGTTTATATGTATGCATGTATCGAGCTTTATTCTGATCGTACAGTATATCCGCATTCGAAGCGTTTCAGTATAGGTTCCTCGTTTTTTAAATTCTAAAGATTTCTGGCTGCTGATGCTGTTGAGCCAATTATTTCTGGGCATGACTTTTGGAGAACTTGTTGAGCCAATAGCATTTCCATAATATCTACTTGATACTATACTGGGACATATTATACCATTTTGGTTTAAGGGAGGTAAAGTTTTACACAGTCATCTGAATATTCTGAGGCTTGGATCACCTGATGTTTAAGAGCTTATCTGCATATTGTAGCCTTCAGAACGTAGCTTTCGCTAAAAGCTGCTGACATATATTTCTGCAACTGCCTTACGTTATTACTCTACGGCTTTGGGTAGTTATCTAGTCACCTAGATTTGTGTGGCCCTTGAAGCATTATTATTTTTGTGCCAAGATAGTTTATTCTCACAGCTTTTTGATTTCTTGATATCCAATTAGAATCCAATAAAATTCTCCATTTTTTTTAAGGATTTTTAGTTTTGTAATCAAAACTGCACAATTGGCATAAGAAACTGCCGGGAATTAGCCTCCTCTCTAGGCATACTTCACTAATGATATTATCTAGCATACGGTATACAGTGCCCATGACAGATGGTAGTTGATACTTTAGTGTTGGTATAAAATGGTTGACTTTTACCACTGTCGTGATGGCCTGGAATCTTTTTAAGACCATAATAATGAATACTCAAAGAAAAAATAAGAATATAATTGCCCTAAGCTGTTTATAAATTTAAAAGATAGAGGGGATGCGGATTATACTAAAAAAAACGTGAATTTTTTGATTGCTAGAACCTGAGCATTCATACAGAGATAATGAATGTTTGTCTACCTCTCCCTGATAGCGTCCTGATAGCGAATTCATCGATTTCTTATCATAACAAACGATTTAACTACAGACAGCATCTTGAAACAGTAATCGAAACAAATCATATTAGCCCCAGACCCCATAATGGAACTTCAGCCCTAAAGAGCTTTTTCTAAAGCTCTAGTCTAGACACCTCTCAGCAAAAGCAGCATGATCTACCACCTTCAAATCACTATTGCCAGCAAGTTATCACTCTAATCTTGTAAATATTATAATAAATTCGATAAATTGCCCTTTTAAAATGTTTATTTGGTTTGCATTCAAAAACATAAACTGAAACCTGAAAGACCATGTCTATAGAAATTATTTCAATAGCCAAAAAATTAAAAATTCTTTTATGTTCCCATTAATGCCTGGGCAAAAGCCGAAAAAAAAAAGAATTTTTTTTTCTCTCTCTCTCTCTCTCCACTCCACTTTATTGTGTGTGTGGATAATTTTGCAACAGCTATTGCTGGCGATAACCCTTTTGTGTTGTAATTTTGATGGCGTTAACATCGATTTAATGACCCTTATTGACCTTTTATTACATTTAACTAAAGTTTTACTACCAACCAACTAACACTATCGTTATTAATGTGTGCGTGTGCAATGTTTGCTTATAAAAATATAAAATTTTATTACAGTTTAACAGCTTAACAGCTCATTGACTCTCTGTTCTCTGCTCTATGCTAGTAAATGGCTTTTTTTTTTTTTGAATCTCTACAACAACAAAAAAAAAAAAGAAAGAAAGAAAGAAGAAATTTTAAATTGTAAGCAGGAATGAACATGTTTAATGTGAGGTAAGTATGTGTAACTATAATGTGTGTCGTCGAACACTTGTTAGTTGATTTTATGGAATCGATCGTAGCTCTCTCTCTCTCTATACATTTGAATGGCAAAAAAAAAAAAAAACAACGTGAAATTAACCCTTTTGTTCAAACATAAAACAAATAAAAATTATGTTTAAAGCTCAATTGAGGCCATTTTTAATGGCTAGAATGAGAATAAAAAAAACCCGTACCCACAACACTCTTTTTGGTAATTCTGGCAGTGATTTCAAGTGCGAACATTGTTCTTTTAACCTGTGTGGGTTTTTTGCTGAAGCAAACTGCATTGAAACTCCTTATAACATACCGTAGATAATACTCTGCCACTCTAGAAGGCATTACGTTTACAACGCTACGGTTATAGTGCTTGACACCAATTCCAACATTTCAAGCATGCATTTCAAGCATTTCAACTGTGGACATGGCACTCTGAATAGTCAATCCCCGGAAGTGGATTGTAAATAAAGATATTGGAGTCATATGAAGCGCTGAAGGCCTATATAGGCCATTGAAAACTGAACTATAGGATTGGATTGCTGGAACAATAGCGATCCACAAGACAGTACGAGTATTAGCACTCTAGGCTACCCCAGATATGGAAAAACCAAGAGTCTGTTAAGTTTGAATTAGAAGTCAAACTACGGAAGTCCGCGTAGTCTAGTAGGTAGTGTGTTGCTCTATTAGACGAAAGGCCAGGGGTTCGAATCCCCGGTCAGACATCAAAAACGAAATATGAAAAAAAAAAATATTTCTTCGGCGACTCTCTCAGCAGATTTCTGGCAAAAACTCTGAGAGTAAAGCAAAATCATGCCATGAAAAGTTTCCTCAAAAAAATCTGCGTTCGGAGTCGACTTTAAAACCGTAAACTATAGGTCCCACAGCTCATGTATAAAACTAACGCACACAACATAAGTGGTGTGAAAAGCTAAGTCGTAATCCTAACTGAGGGGATGCGATGACCAATTATGTATGTATGTTGTATCTTAGATTGAAATTTCTCTACAGAACAGTACTTTCTGTCAGCAGATCTAATCAAACTTCATTTAATCCCAGATCTGTCCATCATGACCAAATTTCATCTTATGAACGTCATAGAAGTTTTAACAGGACACTGGCTTTAGGGAGCACATGCCTGGAGACTGATAATACCTCATAACAACTTCTCCCTAACATCCGAGTAAGAGAAAGACACCACAAAACATCTTCTGTGTAAATCACAAACATTTTTGAAGAAGTTAATAAGGTCGCTAGATTTTTACGTTATCCCAACAATTGCTAAGCCGTTATATGTGGATAGAGTACTTCCGAAATGTGTAATTTTTCATGACTCTGGCGTATAGGTTAGCCAGAATTTAAGCGGGTATTGAGAAGCACTGGTGGTTAGTGACTTATTCGCATATGCCTGCAGCTTAAAAAAGGCACACGAGGAAAAGTCTGCAAAGTCAATTGCCCGTTCTCGGTGGCTATGCTCAATATTGCTCGTGTAGAATACTTAATGTGGCCTGAACTGTATGACAAGCAGCGTTCTCTGTGCTGAAACACTGACTGCGTTCCCATCCAGATTATCAAAATTCACTTCCAAATTATTGATATCATCAACCTATAGTGCTTGCTCTTGACAGTGATGGCTTGGCCAATTGTCGTTCTCAATAGAAATTAGACCCAAGACGCACAACTAGTAGGCTTTTAGTATGAACTGAAAGATTTTTGGTCTCATTTGGGATGGTAATCTAAGCCAAATACCACAAATATTTGTTGATTTTCATGGGAAATTTTTTTATGAAATTTGATTTTTTCATACAAGGATGTCATTTTCTTTCGAATAATAATGAAGAATTTTTCTTCATGATTGAAACAGTTAACATTTTCTTCCTTTTAAGGCAATAATATGAATCCAATAATAAAAATATTCTATTTCTTTCTAATAACAAGAAAGTAAGAGAAACACAGAATATTAAAACGAAAAAGCTTCTCAAACCATAAAGTTAGGCCTGTCTTCACAATTTGACATTTGATTTTTTTTTGTTTAAAGTTTTTTTTCTTTCCTTTTTTTTGTGTGTCCTAACCCAATGCATTAAAGCAACGTAAAGTGTTCATCACGTGTTCAAATACAATTTTCGTCCAACACTTCGTCCTTACCAAGTACTTACGCTAATTCGCACATACTCATGCAATTTCACAACCATGCATCACTCATTTTCTGTTTTGAACGCCCTCAATTAGTGATTCAGCAAGGATTTGTTTGCTTTCGTCCACTTAAAAAAACATAAAAACAACGGCAATAACACAACAACACAACAACTTAGAGTAGACAAGAAATGAGAAATAGCAGAATAAAGAAAAGGCGAAAAAAAAACACCAGTAGATGCAACATAAAATTTGATGCACTCGTGAGCTTTGATGGAGTTTTGCTGTTTATTGAGGCGGAAATGTATTGATTCCCACAGCAATTAAGGCAATTGCTGCCATAGCAAAAAAAATAACACAACGAACAACTAACAGCAATAATCTCAACATTAGAAATGCCTTCAAATAGCAATACGAATAGGAGAAGAAAGGAACACACACACACACCATGCAATGATTTAGTAATAATTTCCTTTCCTTTTTCCTTTTATCACTCTAACTTAGACCTATACAGGATATTTGCAATCTTTTTTTTTAAATTTATTTTCTTGTTGTTGTTGTTGTTGTTGTTTATTTTGTACACTGTTGTTTGCGGTTCATATTTGGTGGGGGAGAATATTTTTTTTTTTCTAAACTAAGATGCAATGAAGTTAGAAAGTTTCTCTTTTTTTTTTAGTTTCGAATAATTTTTTTGTTTTTGTTTTTGTTTTTTTTTTGTTTTTGTATTGAGAAGATGTCAATATTTAATTTATTAAATAAAGTAATCTTCTAAAGGTATAGGACGACGAGTGTCTATATGGGGATTATTTTATTAGATTAAGGGCACAAGTTATTTCCAAAAATTCTTCGAATCAAAGAAAAATACCTCAATTAGTCGTTAAACGTGCTTTAGTCTTCCTCGGAGAGCTGTCTTATTTTTAATAAACATCGTTTATTAAGATCAATAAGTAATGAAATCCTTGCCACTTTCTTTAAAGCAAGCATTACAACACTTGTGTTTTGACAGATTCATCATAGTCTCATTAGAGATATCCCCCCAACTTTACCCAACAGGAGTCTGTCATTCTCTCACAGGCTAAGCCAGTATTAATTGTATAAACCCCCCCCCCGGTCTTAATGCATTTTAAACAATTTTTATATCCTCGATTCCTCAATGTCCTCTGTTTTGTTCTTAGGAGAATAGTTTCTGTCCTTTACGTTAACTAATCAATATTCATTGAATCCACGCGTGTTTAATCACTCTAACGACAGCTATATCTCGCTATGCTTGGCTATGAACCAAATGATGTTTCAACGTCTGGTTTGACATTCACTGTCTCATCTGCAATAAGTTATCCCTTCCTCTGTGATTTAAGTTTTGTGTAAATTCGAAATTAAGAGTCACAATACAAGACATCTGTTTATACCACCGTCTACACCAGAGATCAGCAATGAGTCATCGAATCCTATGGCTCATAAATTTCTGATACTTATAAGCATTCATACTTCTTTTATATCATACCATACTACTCATATTCAAAGTTTGAAGCTCTCATCATTACTTGACTCTACCACTGTGTTTTCTGCTCTCTATGACTCAACATTGTGCCAGAATCACAAACTAAGTATGAATCGCGTACGAAACCCACAACACCTAGAAGGTTGTGTGTTGGCTCTGTTTGCTGCTCTGTATTTTTTGCTTGCTGCGTCTTTTTTCTTTTGTTGTAAATGCAACAAAAACTAACACAGTAATTTTAATGAATGATTCGAATCACTCGAATCCATGTAGTCATCCATTTTAAGTATTTTCCTCTAAATTTATGAATCTGCATGGTATGCGTATGAATCAAACGTATTCTCGAATGTAAATGCATGATTCAACGCTGTACCCCTCACTCTTGCACCTGTAGTATAAATCAACGTTGTAGTGATGTACGAATGAATCAGAGTAGTTAGGTTTCAATACTGTTGACTCACTTATATCTCAAATTTATGAATACTTATGAGTAGCGAAAATGTTTTTGCTGTTCTCTGATCTACACACATAGTTCCTAAGGTTGCCGAACAATTCATCATCGAGTCAACAGATTTTCCACGCAGTACTTTGCGCTATTTGTACTTCCTGAATTACCAGTTCATACAGTGTCTCTAAAGCTCTTTCACCACATGTCAAGGCCACTTGTGACAAGCTATAACTGCAATTGAAAAGGAAGGCTGTTTATCGTTCAATGACAGCGTAGATACAAGCCATAAACAAGCTTAAACATCTCAATGCTAAGCTCACATATTCTGTGTTCCATTCATAGAAACGTTCTTATTGTTTCAACAAAGAACGTTGAAACTATTGTTTTCGCGTGAG
>QOCX01004826.1:0-13929 GCA_005959815.1 Sarcophaga bullata | reverse complement strand
TGCTTCGTTTGTGTAAAATATCCATCATGTCGTATGCCGCGATTCATGTTCAATTTTTTTATGTCATAAAAAAAAAAACTGAAAATAAATATTTTCTATGCCAGAAACTCGATTTATTTTGATTAAATGCGACAGAAATTTGTCTTTTGTTTTAAAATTATTCATTCTTTTAAAATATTTTTTTTGTTTTTTGTTTTATTTGCTTCACAAATTCGTTTCAAGCATATGTATGTATCGGGGATACATGTAATGGCAAACAACTGATGATTTGATATGAATGATCATCACTGTATAATTAATTTCCTTAATGACTTATGAACTCAGTTAATAGTCCCTTAAACAAGACAGTAAAATTCTTCATCAATATTGAAATAATGGGCCAAAATCTGTTTTTTTTCTTAATTACATAGGAATTCAAAATTATATTGTATACTGAGTTTATACGCTCTCTAAAGCATAACAGACGACCAGTCTTTGATAAAAATCGAAACCATAACTTTGTCATTGGCAGAGTAGTCCATCGCTTGTTGGACTTTTAGGGTTTTCTATATAAATTAATTCAAATTTTTATTATTATTTACTATCGTGTTGAGTTTTTAGAGTATTGGAACCAATTTACTGCCCTCAATTTAAGTAGAGAAATCCCTATAAAGTATTCCCCTACACTGTTGCCCTAATCAACTACAACAGGCTTGTTTGTTGTAAGTATAGATAACTACCTACTTGATAAGCAATCCTTCATAGGCACTGGAATTTCCACATGATTCTAGGTCCTGCAGAGACAATTCTATTGCTCTGTCCAATTGTTTCGGCTTGCCCATACTATTCTTGATGCCCCGATGGTCTAGTTGCTGAACTTCAAGTGCTGAGGCCATAGCTGTTTGTGATAAACTGATTGTTTGTCTGACATTGTATATGGTTAACCACAATAGAAATAAGAAAGTGAGAATTACTACAAAGTAATTCTTGAGAAGAATCTCTCCTCAGGTCAGACATCTCCAATAAAAAGAAATATAAAAACAAATATTTCTTCGCCGACTTCCACTCAGCAGACTTTTCGCAAAAACTCTGAGACTAAAATAAAAATCCCATGCAAAGTTTCGTTTGTAGTCGATTTTAAATTGCAGGTCCAATCATTCAAGTAAAAAATTACCACACACAACATAAGTGGTGTGAGAAGCAAGGTCGTAATTCTGACTGACTTTTACCTGAATTCTACACATAACGTACTGCAATAAATAGGCGTCATTCTCCGAGTGTTGTTCTCAAAAAAACTGTGTTTGGATTGCGGCCTGACTGTTACTTAGAGTTGTTATAACCCATACTTTGTACTTCCTGTCCAAAATACACTCAAGTTCTTCGAACTCCGGCGTCTGTTCCATAATCTTTCACTCACATATCCGTATACCACAGAATGGTTCCTCTCGTAAAAGGATTTATACTTACATACATAATTGGCCATTACAACCTTTCAGTCAGGATTACGACCTATCTTCTCACACCACTTATGTTGTGTGTGTTAATTTTTATACATGAGTGGCAAGACCTACAGTTTTAAGTCGACTCCGAACGACAGGTTTTTGAGAAACTTTTCATGGCAACTTTATTCACACTCAGAGTTTTTGCCAGAAATATGCTGAGAGGAAGTCGCCGAAGAAATATTTGTTTCATATTTCGTTTTTGATATCTGACCGGTGATTTGGACCGTGGCCTTTCGTCTAATAAGTCAACACACTATCTCCTAGACTACGGCGACTTCATAGAATTTATAGTCACCCTTATTACTCAGACTTAAAATGATAGTTTAAACAAAGACGGAGAGGCAGGTCATGCATTACATATTATCGATTAAGGACTTGTTGTTGTTGCTGTCATTAGAAGCAATGATGTTTCAGTCTTTACGAAGTCTTGTAGACGGAGAGGCAGGTCAATGCATTACATATTATCGATAAGGACTTGTTGTTGTTGCTGTCATAGAAGCAATGATGTTCAGTCTTTACGAAGCTCTTGTTCACTCTTACAAGGAAAAACTGTACGTCAAAAAATTCCATCACTCTACTAGTTTGGTTACAGGGAAACTCAGAATTGGCTCAAGAATTGGCATGACTATCTCTGATGGATATTTCGAATATTATTGATAAGTGGATCCTGAAGGAATCAAAAGAGAACAATAAAACTGTTAAAGTTTTGTAAACGATGATCAGACATCTCAGCGTCAAATATTGGGTGCCATGACCATTTAAAGCAGTTCACAAAGTATTAGTTTCTGAAATATTCAGAAATATTTGTGCTTTGGTGTAAGGAACTTACGTTTGAAGTAAATAAATATTCACTTTTAAATAAAAATTACAAATGGATTGCTGAATTGTTTACATATGAATTACTTGCATTAAAAAGCAAATTTTGGTTTTTTTTCCCTTTTAAGTTTTGCAAAATTTTTGATTATTTATTAATTGCACAAACAACAACTGATGGATAATTAATGAATTTCTTAAGTTTTGTAATTAAATTAATATAAATAATGGAAAATTATTAATATTGACTCGGACTATGCTTTGATCTTTTTTTTTTTATAAAAATATTCGCGTATTTCAGACGAAATTGAATTTATTGTTAACGATTTATAAACAATTTGAAAAAAACCCATCAAACGAATACCAATTAAAATGGTTTTAATCAAATAAACAGCAAAAGCAAAAACAAAAAAAGAACAAAATAATAATAGAATTAAAATTTTTAATTGTATTTAAAAACAACTAGAGCAACTACAATAAAATCGAAAGAAAAAAGAAAAACAATTAAAACATTTACAGTCGGCCGGCCAACAGAGGTTATAAAAAGCCTTACAACGTCTGCAATCATATTTGCTTAAATTTCACCAAAACTTTCAAATCGGTAAGGGTATGTGTTGAGTATTTTCATTAAATATTTGCATAGCTTGACCGTATGTTAACAGCGCTGTAATGATTTGCTGACAATCTGACTTACAGATGCCTAACAAACAAATGTCAGACATTTCAAATATTGTCATGCTCGTTTTATAATAAAAAAATATTCGCTTTTTTTTTTGCTTTCAAATAATAAAAGATTAATAATCATAAAGATAAACATTATTAATGATAATCACATCGTCATCGTACGGTAATTATCGATAAACATATACAACTTGTGTATGTTGTTTTCAACACCCGTAGTGTGTTTTCTTTATTGGAAAACAAATTTTTAATGTTTGTTTTTCTCGTTTACGTTTTCTTTTTTTAATTGAAAATTTCTTTTGACATTTGATTTCATTTGATTGTTGTTTTTCTTTGTTATTATTTTCTCGTTTATTTTGTTTTGATTTTGTAAATAAATAAAAATTATGAATGGAATAATAAATTATTTTAAAATACAACAACAACAACAAATAAAAAAGTAGAATAATTAAATGCTTTATAAAATTGTTAATTTAAAAAGTCTTTGCTAATCACAATTTTTTGGTGGTGATTTGCTATTGTAAGGTATGAATATATGTTACACCATTTCCAATTTTTTATTGGAAATGATAATTTCATTAAAATTGTTTTCAACAGTTTATAACTTGGTAAATACCTACAAAGGGAGAAATATTTGAATTTCGAAAAACTAGAAGGCATAATCAATAAAATTTAATTTTATTTTTTTTTTCAAAGGAAAGGGTGTTGTCTTGACCTGTAAATAGTTTTGTAGTAAGAAAAATAGAAAAAATTTTGACTGCTTTAGAAAAATCTCTGGAGAAATTTTCTAACCCTAATTACTTACTTAATTGGCCATCATGTTTTTTGCGTTAATTTTATACATAATGGCGGGGCCTACAGTTCAAAATCAATTTCTAACAACAGATTTTCATGGCAAAGTTTGAATTGTATATTGAGGCAAAACTTCCAAACTGCTAATGCTCACTTCAAGCGAAGAAATTATATTTAATACAATTTCCCTTTTATCATTTCAAACGATTTCAATAGCTCATAACAGAGAGAAACCTTCTAGTCCTATCAAACGTCATGGATAATAATGCTGGGCTAGGCTTCAAATATGATTACTCGCATTGTGTTTAGTTGTCATAATGGATACATTTATTTATTGCCAATTCATTCGTTTTACAGCGATCTTGCTTACAGAATCCTGCAACTTGGCAGCATTTTTAAATTAAAAAAGTAACACAAATGAAAAATATTTATCAAATTCGTCCTATAAGTTATAAGGGGCCGAACATATTTATTTTTAAATTTCCTATAAGAAGTACATGTTGTATAGTGACAAATATTTCATTTAATCGAGCTACGTCCAGTTAGATTAATTTCCTGCTCAACTGCCGTTCTTATACAACTTAGCGAAACATAAACTAAATTGGCAAATTATGTGACGCTACACACCATAATAAGGTTGTGGACACATGTGCATGACTATCCAAGTAAATAAACCTCTAAAAACAAAAATATTTTAATAAATAAATATGCTCGTAACATGCGAAAGTATTATAAATTCTAAATATGTATGTGTTTTATATATAAAAGCATTTTTATTTACATTCCCTTCCCCTAAAGTGTTTGCTTTGCATTTAATGTGTAATAATTTACTTAATCCTCTTAAATTAAATTTAATTATTTTTAATAAGCAAAACTAATGCAAAAAACAAAAAGAATAACAAAAATTACAAAATTATTATATAAATTGTGTTATTCTGCGCATAAATCATGTGCAAATTTCAATTTTCATTATAAATTATTTGCATTTTGACAATGTTTGGACAGTGAAGGACAGCAAGAAGAAGGACAGTGTGAACGCCTCTTGGGTGCAACATTTTTGACGGCTGAATTGAAAAGATTTATAACACATATGTACTGGAAACGAAAGCTAATTATGAAATATTTTTAAGGAAATTAAGTAGATAAAATGAAAAGAAACCGTTTGTGGTACATGCTGTCTTACATAGAAAGAAATGACTGATGACCCTTAAATTGAATTTAATTTATCATTACTTGAAAGTGCATTATCGTATCATGAATGCCAACTTCGCAGAAATTGAATTGGAGCTTAAAGGATATATTACTTGGCTTTGAGGAAAAGGTTTTTGCATTTGAATAAGACTCAATTCAGCTATTCTAAAGCGCCGCTAGCAACTTAAGCTTATTAAACGATATATGATGGGTATATACTTAAGTAGGTGTTGGCTTAGTATTGAGGCCATGGTTCAAATCAAGGCTCGAATATATCGAACAAAAATAAATTTAAAAACAAAATTTTTTTTTGACGACTTCCTCTCAGTAAATAAAATTACCAAGAAAAGTTTCTTAAAATAGTTGTCGTTAGGAATCTATTTTAAAATGTAGGTACCCGTCACATGTGTATAAAATTAAAATACATAACGTGGGTGATGTGAGAAATTAGGTTGTAATCCTGAATAAAGGGTTGTAATGAGCAATTAAGTGAAGAAATAAATGTTTGGAATATTTGGTCACCTCTATTGGGCTATAATAACTGATTAGAACTGAGACTGTTATGGTATAGTGATGTTGCCAATAAATTATGTGGATTGAGGATCGTTCCCTATGAGCTTAATTTTAACACTTTCAAAGAAATAAATGTTTTTTTTCTTTATTATTTAAATTATTTATTAAAACATTAGAACTGTAACGCCTACATTAATTGGCAACCTTTACATAGAATTACAACAGAATTCAAATTTAGAAAAAAAAAAACATTGTGGTCGTTGGTACTCTGAAAGGAAATTAAAAATGATTGAAATTTTATTTTGAATTTCAAAACTTATTTCTATAATTCACTTTAAATTTAGTGTCGTTTTTATATGAATTTTTCAAATATTTAACAAATTAAAAATGTAATAAACTATTCATACATACTTTATAAGTATTTGAATGTACACAGCATATTCTTTTGTATACTCCTTAAATAAATAAGTACTTGGCCATAACTTAAATGATAAATTTAATTTCAATATTCATTAAAAAATTTAATTTTCAAAATATTTTGATTTTAATTTCAAGAAAAAAATCAAAAAAAAAATGGAGAAAATAAATCGAATTATTAATTAAAATACAATTTGCATATAAAAATTTAATTAATATTGCAGCAGAAACATTTTACGAAATTTTCCTAAAACCCCCGAAAGTTCTTCAATAGTTGAAATTCCTTTTCTTACAGAAAAAAAAAATGAAAAAAATTTGCGTCAACAAAACTGCTTTCTGCTCTTCGTTTGTAAAGATGTTTTCGTGGAACGAAATGAAAATAATTTTTTATTTTCAATCAAGCGTTTATTCAATGAATTATAAAATGCTAATCAAGAAATAAAATTAAACTGATTTGCCTGCAAATTTTTAACATTTTTTTTCTTCGTATTTCTTATTTCGTATTATTAAGGCAAAGTGTTACCACGATTTTCGTTAAAAGTTTGGCAGAGCAATTCGTTTTTACACGCAATTTCGTTACGTTTCATTGTATGAAGAATTTTTTAATTGAAAATGAAACGTGAAATTATATGAAAAATAGGGTGGTGCCATACAAAGGATCTGTAAGATTGATTTATATTGTTGGAAATAAAGTGCACAATTTTTTTTTATTGAAATCCTATCTGGGGCCACTGATCACGTACGACTGATACCCAAATAATAAAAATTTGATTGAATATTTGTTCTTTACAGTGGTTACCAAAAATTTACGCCATTTTGCAGCATAATCTCTGCTTAGTAAGATAGCTTAGCTTCGATACTTTACATGACCCTGACGCAAATCGGTAAATCGGATTGAATTAGACCGATGGCATGGGTTATGTTGGGCTTGAGGTATATATCATATGACTTAAGAAAACTACACAAGAAAAGGTCTTTATACGATCCCGGTGACCAATCCACATCACCTTCAACATGTCCAATGTTGCGGAAACCACAGGTTGGACCCATATGTCGTGAGTGTTCAGATTGTCAAATTAGGGCCAAAAGAATTTGGTAATCATCGTCCTTTAATACTTGTCGTTGATAGTGGTGCCATATTCAACGTGGTTCGCATAGAAATATGGGCATATGATGCCGCCAGAAGAAATACTCATCAAACAAAGACTTTTTCGGAACGCTCTTGGTTTGGTTTGGACGCTCTTGGCTCTCATGTAAATTGAAATGACGCCACCAAAATCGACAATTTATTCCAGAAAAGGATCTCAGCGATAATTTTTTGATGGAAACACAGGTCAAGGCCTGCAATGGTCCATAATGATTTGGCATAACAGACCTCATAAACGGCAATTAATATGACTGATGTAAACGTTATCAACAACATAACCGTTATCAACTGTCAAAATTCGAAGCTCCCTGTTGGAAGACCCGATATAAATATGACAAAAACGTTAAATTATGTCACATTGAGTGACTTATTGCTGTACAAAGCTGTCATTGCATGTGAGTAAAGTTTTCTTTGAAGTGTAATTATCACAATTTCCTCTTTTATTTTATTTAATTTCGTAAAACCCTGTATTATTTATGGTCATCATTAAATTTAATTATCTAATGATCATTTATTTATTTGTAATGTTATTTGTTGAGTCAAAACAATCCAAATAATATCATATTCATTTTCTATGTTGCTGTATGTAATTTTATATACGAGGATAGTTTCACAAGTTCGCAATAAATATATTTTAGCTCTACCTTGAGTATACCGCTGAGCAGCTTTGCCCGTCGAGGTCTACTCGTTCACAGGAGGTGCATTCTCTACCTTGCTAATGACATTGATTGTTGATGCTATCCATCCTAGGGAGTAAAGGAGTCAAGCGTATTTCTGGAGGGATTATTTTAGGGGATTGAAGCCTCTTAATTTTTATGGTTCAAAAATATGATTACCACTCGTCGTTTGCTCCTGGTTTCGAATCTTAATTGCTCGGGATTTTATTCAAGCACTGTAACCACTACACGATAGCATTTGAACTAACATTTGTGGTTGATATAATCAAATCAGAATATCCTAAATAGTCTTAAATATCTTGTCAGGTAGTTGGTTGTATTGCGAGTTATACAAGAACGCTAGTTAGCGTTAGAAAGATGAAATTTGGCACAAAAAAATCCTGAGAAAACTCTTGTGATTACTGGACAGAATTGCTTTTGTTCAAAACCGGACATCAAAAAGAGAAAATATACCACGCTTTGCAAAGGCAAAGAAAATACTCAATCTGGAGACTGAAATTATGATTAGCACTCTGGATTAGTTTTAATCGATTTGATCTGCAATTTTAATGTTGTGGAGGAGCAATACGTTTTGAAAGGCCAGTTGGCGTATAGTCTTATAAAAGCAATGCTTAACAAGTTGACAGACGTGGAAGAGAGTCTGTTGTCCAAGCGGAGGTCTGTCTACTCTATCCATAGGGCTGTGAGAACCATTTGAAAATTAATCCTTTAACCTTCCATTATTAAAATTCATGTGTATAGTCGTAGTCGCCGTAGTCTAGTAGGTAGTGTGTTGGCTTGCTAGACGAAAGGCCAGGGTTCGTATCCACGGTCAGACATCAAAAACGAAATATGAAAAAATATTTCTTCGGCGACTTCCTCTCAGCAGATTTCTGGCAAAAACTCTGAGAATAAATAAAATTGCCATGAAAAGCTTCTCAAAAAAATCTGTCGTTCGGAGTCGACTTTAAACTGTAGGTGGTGTGAGAAGCTAGGTCGTAATCCTGACTGAAGGGTTGCAATGGCCAATTATGTATGTATGGAAGAGAGTACATAAGTTTCAAATGCCGTCTTGAGTTTTTATAGTTTCGTTTGACTGCAAAAATAGTTTATAGTGCTAAAACCTTGTAAAACGGCTCTCGCTTATTTATATGTTTTATTTTTTTTCTTAAATATGTAAGTGGTTGTTGTTTTACAAAATTTTGTATTTGTTTATTTTGATTATTTGGCGTACAGCAACGAATCATTGGGGGTATTCTCTTCTCTCCTACTGGTTTAATTACCAGAGAAGTGCTAAAAGATGTGGGAAGCATTCGATTTTTTTTTTGACCATCCGGTGATAAATTTTCAAAATTTATGTGATGAGCTGATTCTCTTCAAACTACAAGAATGCATGCATGTGTGGTGGATACGAAGAAATTGTAATATTTTATGGCCTCGTTTTGAAGAAGCTAAAAAAACTTTAAGTATTCCAAAGAGGCATGGAACTAATTTTAATGAAATGATTTGAATTTTCCATAACTTTAAGAAGGATTTGCAATGCAATATTTTAATATGTAAGGATTCGCATCATACATGATTGGTTTACTTTAGGAAAAAACAAAAACAAAACAAAAATCTGCATCAACACTAATATTTTGAATAGGCAATGCGAACAATTCTTGAAAAGAGTATCCAACAATAAACGCTTTCACACAATCTGAATACCATCACATGAAAACAAAAAGAAAAACGAAAGATAGAAAGAAAGCAATTATTGAGCGCAAAATATTTGAAGAGCCAGTGAGAGGTGGATTTTGAATATACGTGACGAGGGTGGATTTTGATATTAATTTTTTTTTAAATTTTTTTGCCACAAAATCGAAGGAATATCTTGTGTTTCTTGTAGAGAAATACGAAAATGAAATTTTTAACGAAATTTTTTAAATATAAGTCTTGTAAGCTGGAAATAGGCGACAGTTAGTCAGCGATCGTGTAGTGCAACATAAGAAAAAAAAGTAATTGGAGAAAAGAGTAGATTTTGAAGAAAAAATTAAGGAATTTAAATTGAGAAAAGTGAATATTATTTATAATAAACAATATTTTTTAAAATTATTTTAATATGAAATATAATATGAAAAGTATTTGTGAATTATAAAATTATAAAAACAATATGAAAATATAGAAAAAAAAAGAAAATTAATTATATTACTGATGAAATCAATTTGAATTGCTAAAACTAGAAAAAGTTCTAGAAAAATATTTTTAACTTTTCAAAGAAAAAATATTTTTTTTTAAAATATTTGAATAAAAAAAAAATTTAAAACTTAAAACTTAAATAAAAAAAGAAAAAACTTAAAAAATTAATACAAAAATATTTAATAACACTTGTTGGTTTTAAATAACCAAATTTGTAATTGTGTTAAAAATAAAGAATAAAAACAATTATGACCTTATGACCTTAATCGAAAATCAAAAAAAAAAAATAATAATACTTTTCCTTTAAAAAAATATATCAAGAGTGTTAAAGGATTAAAAGAAAATAACTTTTTATGACTAATTCTCTAAAATTCAATATAGAGATCTATGTACAGTGCGCGTCAAAAAAAAAAAAAAAAATAACTATGCATTAAAAAATATTAATAAATTACCATTATTTTTATTTTAGAATTGATTCAGTTTTTTGAATTTGAAACAAAAGAAAAAAATGTAAAAAATTTCAAAAAATTATAAAATATTTTTGGTCACTCTCCTTAAGTGTTAAAAGTTGAGTTTGGTGATTGTTAGAATTTTAGCCATAGTCTACAATTTCTTTTGACGCTCACTGTTTATGTTGTATAAATATTTGATTTATATTTCATAAAAGAATTTCTTAAGTCTAAGGCCTACTTGGCTTGGCCCATATATTACCTACATTAGTGATTATTTACTTAATTGCTTAATACAATCCTTTAGTTAGGTTTACAACCTAGCTCATCACACTACATATGCTGCGAGTTATAATTTTAAACATGAATGGCGGAACCTACAGTTTAAAGGCGGCAGATTTTTTGAGAAATTTTCAAAAAAAAAAATCCTATTGCCTTTAAAAATTTAATAACAAATCCTTGGTGCCACAATGCTTTACAATCAATATAAATTTTATTCCGTTATACTAATCGCACAGAATCAACTTTTTTATTGAATAAAAACGTCCGTATATTAATCCTTTTTTGCCTTCCATTTAAATTTTTTTTCATTTTTTGTATGTTCAATATGACGATATTTGTTGTGTTTGCTAAGGTTGTTTAGGATCGAATGGATTTTACAATGTCGTTAAATTACTTGGAATTTTGTCCGAGCTGTCGTATACATTTTGAATCAAATTTTTAGAAGCCTAATTATTTTCGGAATTCAGTCGATTGGTCTAATATAACGGCACCTAGGATAGTAGCAAGTCCACATGTCGTTCCTCTGTGCGAATATGTAGAGGGCGTAAAGGTCCTTAAAATTTTATTGTTTGAGGTCTACTCTTTCCAAAGAGTTGAAGCTGCCTCAGCGTCCTGTGATGTTTGTTGTTGATATTATCCTTAATCGAGGTCAAAGTGATTCCTAGATGGACCTTTAAATCGAGTATTTTAACCGCTACACCACTAGACCTCTTTCCAAACATATATTTCAAAATTCTGTTAAATTTACACCCTAAATACAAGCCGTGAATTTGTCTTGTATTTTATTTCTACGAATGTGTAATTGTTCTGGTATCCACCCTAGTCTTACTGCATGCTTAGCTAGTCGTTACTGTGATCGAACGAAGATGTATGTGAGCTTGGGTTAAATCGCTGAAAACCCTAATTGATGTGAAATTTTAGGTAAGCCCTGGCATATTTTTCGCCGTAATTGTTGCTCTTGATATATTTTCTTTTGTGTAAGAGGAAAACCTATTTCTGATAAATCTCTCTGTGCTTGAACCTAAAATAGCAAAAATCAATAAGTATTTGCAACAAATTAAAAACCAACAACAATACTTTAATAATTTAATTTTCTATAAAATTAACAAAAAAAGAAAAGAAAAGTAAAATGATTTGTCCCAAACGTACCTCTGAGCTGCTAGAAAAGCATCTGGAGCCTTTAAAAGTTAAAGATCCTGCCTGGGAGATTACTGTATCGAAGATAGCTGGACGCGGTGTATTCGCCAGTCGTAACTTGAAACGTGGTGATATTATTTTCCGTGATATACCTTTGTTGATTGGACCCGCTGCCCGTAAAGAGGATACCTTAAATTCCTGTTCAGTATGTTACAAAATGCTACCGGATACGAAATTTATGTGCCGTAATGGTTGCGGCTTACCGGTTTGCCAATTGTGCGGCAAAAAGAAGCAACATAAAGAAGATTGTACTCTATTCAAGTCCTGGGAACCCTGTGAGCCTGATGTGGCCAATTCGATTATCATACGACTGTTGTGTGTGGCCAGAGCCATTAATTGTACGAAAGAACAAAGAGATTTGGTTTATTGCCTTCAGGCCAATTTGGATAATAATCATCGCACGGAAGTGCGTAATGCCGCCAAGTGTTTTAAGAAATTTCCTACCGATAAGAAACTGATTGAGATTATGAATCGCACTGTGGCTGTATTGAGAACGAACGGTTTCGATGAGACCTCAGATCGTACGAACGATAATCAAGAATTCTTCTATCGTGCCTTGTTTCCTCTATTTGCTTTGATGAATCACGATTGTGTGCCAAATTCGTATTATACGTTCGAGGAGAAAACAAATTACATGGTGGTTAGAGCTTCTGTGGATATACCAGCTGGTACGGAAATAACAACCACTTATACGAAGCTATTCACCAGTAACATAGCCCGTCATTTGTTTTTTGAAAATGAAGAAAACGTTCACCTGCAAATGTTCCAGATGTTCGGATCCCACAGTAAGTATAACATTATTCGAGTAGGTATTATTGTTAATGGATCCGTATTTTATTGTCAGTTCGCTGTGATATATCATCACTATTTATGCATAAACATTTAAATCCCATAATGACACTGAAAAATGAAATAAAATTACTTTGTAACACATTTTAGTTTGTGATCATGTTTTAGTGTTACAAAAGAAATTTGTCATCTAAGTTATTAAAACCACGATTGTTTGGTTTTAATAGCCCCATAAAATCGTTCTGAAAACTTAAAAAGAAAAATTATTTAAAATTTTTATAATATTTTATGATCTAAATGACAGGAAAAGTCTCGGTCTGTATACGCTGTTGTTAACAATTGGTTTTTATTTAAAAAACTTAAAAAAATTTTAAAATTCTGAAGGTGAAATCGTACGAGACTGATAATGTCAACGTAGATCCAAATGTATAATCAAAGGAGAAATTCATAGAAAATATTTGGAAAATCATTTTCCAATAACAGATTTCGTTCAAATGTCTTCCACAGTGGGTGGAGCGTATCTGAAATGTTAAATTTTTGATGGTTACCTGCGTCTTAAGAAAACTCCACAAGAGAAAGTTTAAGGCAATCAATTGTGTGTGATCTCGATGGTAACTTCACATCAATTCCAGGTGGGACGACCATGCCTTCAAATCGCTCGTGCAGAATACACAATATTGTCTAAGCTGTGTGGCACTTAGTGTCTTCCTATCGACATCTCTCTCTCTCTCTAGTTGGTGGCCAGATCATCCAATTCAGGCCAAAAGAGGTTGATAATCATGAATTTATAATGCTCGCAGCTGACAGCTATGGCCCGACACCGATGACGTAGCCAGCCTAATATCCACACCGAACAGTAATTTTTTTCGGGATAAATTGGACGCTCTTGGATTCCATTTGGAATGTTATCGTCACAAATTCAAAAAATTAGTTTCTTCACGTACCCAATTATCTAGCAGACGGTCTCATCGCTAAAGATGATTTTTCTACGAAAATTAGATTCAGTTGCCAGCTGCTTCAGAGCCTTTTTAGTGAATACCAGTTATCGTCTGTGGTAGTTTACCTTCAGCCTCTGGGCACAAAAATGCCCAAGCTATAGTCTGCCAAAGACCATATTCTTATCAGCGACGCGAAATCGTATGCCTCCGATTCTCCCGATCACTCTTAAGAGCATTGGCAATGTTTTCGGCAGATTTAGCAATTTATCGGCATACGTGTATAGGTACATCATATATTCAACAAGTGAACTTGTCCATAAATTAGACTAAATGCTCGCTACATGGTCCTAGCAGAGCACTGATTTCAACTGCCATATCCATTCATGGTGATTTGGTTAAACAAAT